>CM035168.1:138068111-138299556 GCA_020205615.1 Panax quinquefolius | reverse complement strand
ATACCATGTTGAGGTCGTGGAGCTCTTTTCCTGTCAACACATTTGAACCTTCATTTTGGTACCCATATTTGTATGGGTCCTTCATTATTAAGGCCTTTGGGGACCCAAATTTGTCTAATCTTGGGTCTCATATGCATGGAGTTATAATAACACTTTGTAGCCCTATGACCATATTTGTTGCATATGAAACATCTATTATGATGTATGCCTGTGTGTGTGTGGTGATTTATCTTCCACTTGAACTTGTGTGGTTCCTTAGTTAACCTTCTGTTAAACTGATTCTCTTTCTTCCACGTGTCCTTAGGTTTCATAAATACCGATGAGTGTGCCTTACCTCTCTTGTACCTTCCCAGGTTGATTCGTAGAGTTGGTTTTGCTTGACTTTTACGATTCTTCGAGGTTGGTGAGTAGAGGTTGGGTTACTCTTCTCCTTTATGAAACCCGCACCACCGAGATCCTTTACTTTTCCTCGAATATAAGTAGAAACAAGATAACAAGGTTGAACTGCTCTTCCAACTCGTGAGGATTTCACAGCGGCAATGCCTCTACCAAAACTTGAGGCATTACTTAGTGCTAGTTTCCATTGTCTTTTCCACACAAGGTTCGAGATGAATTCCTAAAGCCTGCACTGTTTCTATCGAATGTGCTTCTTTAACTAGAGAAGCGGGCGGTCCATGGACGATGAAGATTTGTTCCATGCAGAGATAGTCTTCTCTAGATCCTCAACTTTAGAGGTTAGAATAGATTCTCTTTGTGCATCGAAAGTGTGTTTGTGCATTTTAAAGTTTCATTCTCACCTCAAGCTTGGAAAGAAGATTAATACTTAGAAGGGTCATTTTCAAGCTCTTCTTGAACTTTCTTCTTCTCCTCTCAAGAAGTGAATGATCTTTAGACAAGACTCGAACCACTTCATGTATTGATGTAGATCGATGGTTATGCCATGCGCGGGCGCTTCTTAAGTCATTCATGTCTACATCGGTGAGTTGAAATCAAATACCTCATCGAGACTTACATTATGTATGTTGAGGCTTTGTTTGTCCTTTGCATGTTTGGCCATTAAGTACAGATTGGCCATTTGTGGTTCTTCTTCATCTCCTGAGTCAGCATTTGAGTCATTGTCTGAATCATTCCACGATCCTCCAGCTACCAGGCCTTTGTCTCTTTTCTGAGGCCTCTTGTTTCCTTTGTATTCCTTCTTTGCATGTGCTTTCTTCTTTAGTTTTTCTTTGATAGGTTTGTTACAGTTGGCAATGAAGTGGCCAGGCTTTTTGCAGTTGTAGCATAGGTCATTCATTTGCTCCTGACTGCTGTAATTCCTGACCTTCTTTGGCTTGCTGATTCTTCCTTGTCGCATGAATCTTCTTAGTCTCTTTACCAAAGATAAGAAAGTCATCGTCATCGCCTTCATCATCATCGTAGTCAATTTCAAAGTTGACCCTTGATATGCTTTCAGTTGCCTTGAGAGCAACACCCTTATCCTTCCTTCTTCCTTCTGATAAGGTTTCAAAGACGTTGGTTCACTCCGGTTTAAGTCGAGATCGCTGGAGATAACTCGTATAAGCTGTTGAGCTATCGTCTCATTAAGATTCTTTGATTCTCTTATTGCTGTGGTTTTAGCATCCCACATGCTCGGTAGGGCTTTCATGAACTTTATGGTCAGATCCTTGCTAGGATAGATCTTCCCATACGCTCATAGAGAGTTGAGCAGAACGTTGAACCTTTTATAAGTTGCAGTCACGTTTTCTCTTTGCATACGAAATTAACATTTCATATCACCGTGTTAGGAGAGACCGTTTGTCTCTCTAACTTCTTCGGGCCTTCATGCATGATCAACGAAGCTTCCCAAACTTCCTTAGTCGCTTTGTTTGCTTTACAACATTTTCAAATAGATCGTCTTCTAAGGATTGGAACAGGATGTTCTTAGCCTTCTTATCAAGTTGGACAGCTTTCTTCTCTGTGTCTGTCCATTCTTCTTTAACTTTGACTTGAACTCTGTTTGGATCGTCATTGAGTCCATTTTGAACGGTCTCAAATAGATCTTCATCTATTGAGTCCATGTATGCTTGCATCCTGACCTTCTAGTTAGCAAATTTATCTTTGTTGCACATTGGTGGCTTGCTGCCTCCCCCGGTCCTGGATTCGCTTGGTACGAGTGCCATTGGATCTACTAAAGCGTGTAAGTTGTAAAATAGAACCTGCTCTGATACCAATAGTTATCTAGAAGGGGGGGGGGGGTTGAATAGATATTTAAAAATCTTTTCTTTTTAAACTAATTCTTTGATAATGATTAAAACTTAGCGGAATTAATATTTATTTTAATCTTCTTTACCAAGCAATGGAGTAATGAGGGTGAGGCAGTTATGGCAGTTATAACAGATATAGCAGTTATGATGTGAATATAAATGACACAGTCATTTTTAAGTGGTTCAGAGCACTTAAAGCTCCTAGTCCACTCTTCTACTCAACGAGTAGGATATCCACTAAGGATGTCTGTGACACCCCCAAATCCGGGTACTTCAATTCCACGGGATTTGGTGTTCACTGTACAAATATCATTTATCTATCTACCCATAATAAATGCAAACCATGCAATAGATAGAATAAAAATCTTTCCCTTAAGGGTTACAACATCAGAATAATAATAAAACAATCCCTGGTTAAACTAACCTTAAACATCTGTGCGGGAATCATAAACAAATAAGTCTTAAACAACATCATTAACTCAAGTCTTAAACATAAATACATCATCTAATAAAAAAATAACAAGTCTTCATCACTTGTTAACCTTGCCCTTGCCTTTACTAGTGGAAGGTTCGTCGGTTCTTTCGTTCTTAACTGCAATGTTATTATTAAGCAAGAGTGCACACGATTGCCCACAAGTATAACAATATAACAATGAATAATAACATGCGAGAGAAATAATAACTTCTGAAATCAAAGCTCAACTTTTGAATCAAGAATGAATAACAAGAATCAAAAGATTTCTGAGGGTCATAAGACCTTGAACTATGTCCTAGCTTATCAAGGGTTATACTTGAAACCTTTAACAGTCATAAGACTATGGACCTTTCTACTCGTACTTAGGGGGATCAGCCCTTAATACCATACTGTGCACAATATCTTAACGCTAACGCATAAGTAAATCTCTTTGCAGGGTTGTTCATCTCAGTTTGACATTCGAGTCCGTACCAAAGGAAGTTTGGTTTGGATAATTCAATAAGGGTTTTGAAATTTAGAACATTCATCAACTAAGGACTAGTTGAATCAATAAGGTTCACTAGTCTAATAAGGTTCAACAATACTGATATTCGATTTGAATAATAATCTCAAGACGTATACAATAGGACAATTATTGTATAACTGAATAATGCTTTGAAAAGATAATAAATCTTTAATATAACATTTTAACTTTGAATAATAGTAATTGTGACGCCCCCAAAAAAGGTATACATCACCTATTCGAAGGTTGTCAATACATGGTACAGAAACAACTACAACCTTATTATTACAACAGTAAAACTGTGAGTTTGAATACAAATATTATCTTCTAGACAATATCTATACTCAAATAAATCCTCATCACATTTATTGATACATTATTTTACAAAAATGGTGAGGACTACTAAACAATCCTTTCTAAAACCTTCATTCCATACCCCAACTCTTGCACTCGCTATATTCTCGCCTCCCGAGAAGAAAAATGGAACAAAAAGGAAAAGGGTGAGCTCAACTAGCCCAAGAAAGAATATTATGACTAAGATAATATACAACAAATTACCGTTAGTCTTCAACAGGAAAAATCTAATAGAATACAATAGACAACAAATTTTAAATCAATATTCGCAATGGAAATAATAATTCATTAGAAGAGTTAAGTAGAGAATGCAAACTACTATCTTCTATGTATGAATTTAAAAGTTCATCGCTCATCTTTTATCCTCAGTAACATCAATCAATATACATCCGAAATCAAATATTCATCTTTGCACTACAGTAGAAGATATTCATCACCGTCATGTTCATCTAAACACTGCTCATCTTTCTTCACTACAAACCAAAGATATTCTTCAGAAATCATTCATCTTTGCACTACAAAGCCAAAGATATTCAATAATATCATCATTTAAGACCGAGGATGATGAAAATATTTTTTTTAAGAAACGAATCCAAAGGAAACAAAATGACAAGGATTAAGGATTAAGGATTCGTATTTGTTTTATCCATGTTCAAAATACCTCAAAAATAATCATAGTAGTGTGTAAAATTCAAGAATGATCAAAACATGGATACAATCAAAGCTAGTATCCGAATAGATATTTTGGACAAAAAGAAGAAATTTTATTTTTCTATGAATAGTCTTAGTATACACGTGAATAAGTAACTCCCACACCAAAAGATAGAAATTCCACAAAAAACATCTTCACGCTTCATGAATAGTACTTCGTGAATAGTAACTCGTGAATAGTAACTCGTGAATAGAACTAAATAAGAACCTTTAGCATAAAAAAGTTCCAAATTTGATAAAAAGTTCCAACTAATATTTCAAAGATAATGATATTGAAGAAATAATATCATTTGAGAAGAAAATAACATCCCTTACCTCGAAAAGATTAAGATTTAAATTTGGAATAATGGGTATAGTCTTTGAAGGAACTTGCACCGCCTAACAATACTCAAAGTATACTCAAAATACTCACAAGAATACGCTTCGATAATATAGAGAGAGAAAACTTCGCTTTACGTGTGATTTTCAATTCTAACCCAAGCACCTATTTATAGGAAAATGTTTAGAACACTGAAAGCGTAAAAATTTAATAAAATATTAATATATATTATAAATTTCCTTAGCCCATCTTTGAAGATCTGATTTCAGCAATTAATATCACATGTTAGCCCACTTAAATGCAAAAAATGTTTTTCTTTAAAATAATAATTAAAACTTCCAAAATCAATTATTTGAAGTTTCTAACTTTAATAATTAACAATAAATATCCCTTTTATCGTAAAATTCAATCTCACGTGTTTTTATAGGAAATTCAATTCTCTACAACTTTACGTAAGAAAGTTTTTCCGAATTCCAAATGTAAATTGGCCAAATCCATAAACGGGCAATTTTACAGTGCTATAATCAAATTTCAATCAATAAATGGGGTCCACCGACATGTTTAACATGTTTTAAACATTTATTGCAACAAAATACTCTTCCTCCTCAGATACTCATATATCCCACATTCGTTGTAAAAATATCACCATTATTATATTATTAAAATATAATAATATATTTAAAAGAATTATTTTATCGTAAAAAGATAAAATTTCAATTTTCAACAATTGTCACATTAAAATTTTCTCCATCTATATCCACATAAAATCAATATTTTCTCATCATATGAATCAATAATTAATTATTCACAAATAATATTACAGAATCACAATATTGACAACCAGGCAGTTCCTAAGAAAGAGGGCTTTCCAATAAGAATTTCTTCTTACTGGCGCGCAATTAGGTGACCAAACCTCTCCTTAGATAGAACTTTCTAGACATTGCCAATAATGTTATCTAATAATATTATTCAGATAATATGAATTATTGCTTCGATAATGAAAAATATTGTGTAATGACAATTATTGAAACAACAGCAATATAAAATATCAACGCAGCAATTATTAACTCAATAAAATACGAAAAATAATTTATTGTAACCATTATTGAGTAGTGCCTTCTTACGTAAGAATCAATAATTGGTGCAATACCGCGCGTGTATTTCTTGTTTTTAACCAATTTAGTATTTTAACAAGATAATTGTGAATAACTACGTTGTTATTTTTAACCAACTTATATTTGTCGTTTTCTTCATCCAATCGCTTTTCCGTTATGGGGCCCACACATGGTCATTGCATTGCATTTAATATATTCCGAAGCATTTAATATTCCACGACCAAACGAATATTCCCAAATGACAATGAATATTTTATAACCACTGCTTATTTTGAAATATTTGCGTATTTTACCCCTAACTATCCACATTAATCACATCAACCCTTACTATTTCAAAATAATAAATAGAGAAAATTAAATTTCATTAATAATAAGTTGGGGTCTTACAGTAATGATAATTTACTCGAGGTAAATAATAAACTTGAACAATAATGACTAATAGGGTTAGAAACTTGCCTCGTGCGTAGAGATTACACTTTAACTAAGACGTTTCTTTGAATTTAATCCTACATACCATTCACATTCACAATACCAGATTAATTATAACTTAACTAATCATCAATGATCATTCTTTTGTCTAAACTTTGGTTATGACTATACTTAGTCAAATTATCACATTTACTGTCACATAAAATCACTTCATGAATAATAATTTAATTATGTATTCCATAACTCAATCTACATGTAATTATGTTATTTACTTGTTAAACATCTATTCTATCATCACATTATACTTCTAACATGTTTACATGTTCATCACATTAAGTTACTAACACATTGCTAGACTTAATCATTTTAAAATTCCATTTTGAACTTTTCTCGGAGAGTAGCCACAAGTACACCATCATTATATTTCGATCTTATTCACTGCATGGCTGGCGATGGCGTAATATTGGGACTCTATATTGCGTCGTCATTGCCTGTCATGGCTTTCGAGACTTAGCCCATTGCAAGGGCGCGAAATAAGGCATTTAGTCCGATACCATGCATAGCAAATGTAAATCGTTCTTCAATTTGCAAAATTGCGAACATGTACCAAAAACTCCAATTAAATTACTACTACATCGAAATTAATCATACCCACATGTTATAATTCATATATAATCAATACCCAACACTTATAGAGTGATTTTAACCCATTAAAACATATAATCATCAGAGTTAAAATCTATAATTTCACCGACTTTTGATGTTCTTGAAGGTTTTGAAAATAAAACATGAAAAATGACACTACTGGATTAAGTTATAACACCGAATCCGCTTAAATTTAAAGTTTGGTCTCTTTGTATCAACATGTATAATAATATACGAGTGTAAAATTTAGGGAAACATTTATGTTTGACACATTAAAATTACGTATAAGGGCCATAAGGCCAAAAACCCAAACTCTGTAAATTTTGAAATAACAAGTCATCGTATTATGAAACTTATGATATGGAATCATGCAATATATATATAAAACATGTTATGTTATTCGTATTATTACATATATCCATATAATAACACAATTTCTCAATTATAGTGACATAACAAAGGTTTTAAAAGCCATTTTCATGAAAACTAATTGACGTGAAATATAAATTGGATTGAAGAGAATTACCCAAGCGTAGATGAACAAGGATAACAATTCTCTCTATTTCAAATACAATTTCCCAAACTTTCTCAATAAAATTCTCAAACTCTCTCTCTCTTTTCCCTCTCTGTTTTATGCCAGACTTAGCCAAATAATGAAAAGGAAGAAAGGAGAATACGTATATTAATCAAGCAATCGACGCTAAGATGATGGAGGTCGATTACTAACATGGGTAATCGCTCCCAACCTCCCTTAGTGCCATGTTTGTCTAGCTAAAATAGGTTTCAAAATCATTTAATCTAATAAAGCTTTATCATATAGTTTAATTAATGTCACACTCCTTCATAAAAATAAATCAATATCTTATTTAAAATTAAATATAATAATTTCTCATAAATTCACATAATCGTATAATTAATTTTCTCATTAATTAATTATATCAAATTATTAAATCTCTAATTAATTATTACATTAATTAAAATAACATTATGCTTATTAAATATTTCATTTAATACAATAAGCTCACATAATGACATACTTCGAATAATAATTATTCTCTACATTAATTTAATAAATGTAGCACATATAATTAAATTAATCTACCACAATTGCATCAAATAATTATATAATCCAATAATTAAATCATCGTAAAATATTTATTTAATTCAATAAATATTAAAATTAATTTACAAAATCTCGTTCGTCACATCTTTCCCCCCTTAAAAGGATTCTGTCCCCAGAATCACGACTCAATAAATTTGACCCGTTACAATGTCTGTTACAACTTCTGAATCACACAGATTCTTTCTGAGATCAAAGCAGCAGGAACTTCTTTAGTTCACTTGAACTCTTCAAGTCCAAAGACTTGGCTTTTTTGATTCACTACTTAACTCTTCAAGTCTAGCAGACTTGGTACTCTTCTTCAGTTGGTTGATAATGTTGTGTTCTTGATGGTTGCTACTCAATCGATGTGTAAGCACTTGTTCTAAAGAACTGGGTAGCTGAGCAAGCTTTGCAATATCTCAGATCGTAGAGTTGAGCTTGAGAAAGATGTTCACGTTATTTGTTAAATGCTTGCTTAGTTCTCTCTCATCTGTCTGATCTGTATATATGTGATGTTGAAAACTATCCGTTGGATCCATCCGTTGTGGCATTAAATGCGTCTGAACTTTCTGTACTGTGATGGAGATATTTCTGCACATCTTCTGAATTCGCATTCGCCCATCGACACTGCGCAGTCGCTTCACCTACCACCTGCAAAGGTGTTTTGTCTCTCTTACCCATGGTATTATCCTTAGCTTCTTCAATACGCTTCTTTGTTGCATACTAAGGATATTTCATA
Source organism: Panax quinquefolius (assembly GCA_020205615.1). Taxonomy (NCBI): domain Eukaryota; kingdom Viridiplantae; phylum Streptophyta; class Magnoliopsida; order Apiales; family Araliaceae; genus Panax; species Panax quinquefolius. Next base: position 138,290,922 of record CM035168.1, on the reverse strand, counting down.
TACTCTGGGACTGATGAGTACTGCAGCGTCTAGGATCCATTTCTCACATGTTGAAATAATAGATCATGAGGCTCGACGTCTTCTAACATGAGACAGATGATGCTCTACGATTTTGATCGTGGTGTTCTACGATTCAGATCGTAGTGTCTTTGACATCTTTGCACACTATGATGCTATCAGTCGAGAACACTACGATTTCCCTTAAACCTTTGTACACTACGATCTTCACTTGCTCGTGTTGTTAACTCTACGTTCCCGATAGCACACTGCGATCGTTGACTTGTAAACTTCATGTTTCTTTCAGCATACTACGATCGTGGAGATGACTCGGCAGACGTTGGGACTACTCTACGATTTCCAGAGAGTCCCTTCAAGGCAGACATACTACGATCTTCAGGCTCTACGTTTTCTACCTTTGACTTCTGCAATGTTGATCAGATTGATACACTATGATTTCTTCAATACTAGTCTATTACATCTCCAGATCAACCTAATAGTTTTGATCTTTCTATCTATACATTCCCTAACAGAATGGTACACGTTTAGAGCTCAGATCAACCTAACAATTTGATCTATCACTAAGTCCTTGTACATGTATTCATTAAAGGACCTTACAAATAATCATTAGCATATACATTAAAACATCAAATCATAATATGCATTCTCCCAACAGCTTATATGTACAAAAATTGATGCCCAAATTATATGTTAATCTGTAAATCTACGCACGATGCAAGTTTTCTAATCCCTAAACTTTATTTGAGCAAGTTTTCTAATCCCTAAACTTTTTTGAGCAAGTTTCTAAATCCTAATTCTAAATTGAACAAATTGTTATTTTATATTATATCATCATTGAGTAAGTTCCTTATCTCTAAATTGATTATATTTGTACAAGTTTTTCAAACTCTCCTTTATTGATCAAGTTTAACCTTAGCTTATTATTATTCAAGCAATGTTTCTTATACTATTCAATGCCTATGTTTTGGTTAAGCATACTATTCCTTTATGAAAGCATGGCTTTGATATATGATGCTTATCCACTTATGATTCAATGATATCCTATCATTGCTATTGTATACCTTTATAATATTATGTTGTTAACGAACTTGTGAATGATTATTAAATCCTTATCGATTCAACTAATCCTTAGTTAATGATTATTGAATTCTAAATTACCCTTGAGATCAATCCAAACCAAACTTTCTTTGGTGCGGACTCTAATGTCAAAGTTGAGATGAATAACCCTGCTACATGGGATTATATTACGTGATAACGTTAAAATGTTGTGCATATATATGGTACTAAGGGCTGATCCCCCTAGGTACGAGAAGTAAGGTCCATATAGTCTTACGACTGTTAAAGGTTTAAAGTAGAAATACTTGATAACCTGGGACATAGTTCATGGTCTTGTGACCCTCAGATGTACTTTTGATTCCTATTCTAATCTTGATTCAAAAGCCAAGATTTCTTTTGGTTTAGTATCTATTGTTTATTCACATGTTATTATTATTATTCTATTGTTAAACTTGTGGGCAATTGTTGCTCACTCTTGCATAATAACATTGCAGCTAAGATTGAAATAGTTGATGATCCATCTATAAGTAAGGGCAAAGACAAAGCATGTCAAGTGATGAAAACTTGTTATTATTATTTGAGAATGATATTGTTAAGACTTATGATGTTATGTTAAAGACTTATTTGTTTATGATGTTTCCGCATTTGATGTATTAAGGTTAGATGACTTAGGAATTATTTGTTTAAGTTGATGTAACCCTTTATTGGGAGGATTTCTATCTAAATTTATTGTTATCTTTACTATGGGTAGATAAATTTTTTTTTATTTTGGTCAGTGAACACCAAATCTGTGGGAAATTTGAGTACCTGGATTTTGGGATGTCACAAGAACCGTGTATTGGTAAAATCATGATTCTTAGTGTTACATGCAAAGGCAAGTAGTAAAAGTTTTCTTTGACCTTGGTGCAAAGAGACACTGTTGATTAGTGTTACAGAGATAAAATATTGATGGTGAAAATTTCAAATTTGAGAAGATAATAGACATTATAATTTACTTGACTTTTTTAATGAATTGTTTGTTCCGCTGCAGTTATTTTTAAAAATTTATACTCTCTGCTTTATTATTGTTGAAGGCTAAAGATAATTTATTCTTTATTATTTTAGTCATGATATATTTTACTGAGCTATTTGAGCTCACCATTTTTCTTTTTGTTCCATTGTTCTTCTCAGAAAATAAGAGTGTAGCTAGGACTAGCCGGAGAATGGAGTGATGGTCCTCCGAAACTGTAGAAGTATCTCGATACATTATAAAATAGTGTGACAATAATTGTATTTAGAATTTAAGTTGAGTGTGGATATTGTCGTAAAAGTTACGGTGTAATATTTGTATTGAAACTCACAGTATATGTGTTGTCGTATTTTGCACGACAATTTAATAGCTGTAAATAGGAAAATTTATATTTAAATTCTGTAGTATGTATTTTGACGACTCAAAATGGATTGCGTAAACCTATTTTGGGGGTTTCACAAAAATTGTAATGTATCTAAAATTGTAGAGACAAAAAAAAAACTTGAAGCAAAATCACCGAACCTCCCTTGGAGGATTTATAAATATAGATCACAAAATTAAAGAAAAAGAATATATTTTTGGCTTTCTAGGTGCTCAAAAAGAAGAGGTTGAAATAAAAATAGACAATAAACAAATTAAAAAAATGAAAATGAGTAGATGAGCATCACTACTGGATATCCTTTTGGTGGTCAGTAGTAACGGCTCACAAGCACCCTCTAAAAAGGATGCTATACTAACAATAACAAAAACTGCAACTCTCGTCTTTCTAATAACACAGCCCAGCCATGGCTCGGATGGGTAATTTGAAAGGAGGAGTATTCTTGGAAGTTTTACCTGCCATTCCGAAGATAGGTGGGGGCCGGAGAAAAGCAAGAATTATTATGGGGTGTGGTGGCAACAAGTCAGAGGAAACTCAACAACAACAGTCGTTAAAAGCTAGCACAAGAAGAAGGATGGGGATGACACTCCTAACATTAGTTGGAACTAGTTGTGGCATTGGTAAATGTCTTGCAGATGATAATGGATTCTGGCTCAATGGTCCTTTACCACTACCCTCTGTTAACAACAGTAAGTAGTAGTAATTATTAAGCCCTCCATCCATCTTACGTACGTACCACATTAGCTGCCTGTATAATTAATAAAAACCCCAACCCACCCACTTACCCACTTGCAGATTCAAGAATTAATTCTAAATGTTTCTCTAATATATATATATATATATATATATATGTGTGTGTGTGTGTGTGTGTGTGTGTGTGTGTGTGTGTGTGTGTGTGTGTTCATTTGGTGTTATAGAGATTGCAAATGAGGAGACGGGGACTCGGTCTTTCCTGAAGAAAGGCGTGTATATAGCAGATATTGGGACTAAAGGAAGGCAATACAGGGTGTACAAGTACGCATTTGATCTACTTGCGTTGGGTGATTTAATAGGAGCAGACGCTTTCAGTTATGTCCGCAAGTATTTGCGCCTCAAGTCCACCTTTATGTACTATGATTTCGACAAACTCATCTCTGCAGCTTCTATCAACGATAAGCAGCCTCTCACTGATCTCGCCAATAGATTGTTTGACACTGTCGAAAAGGTATACATAGATGGATACATACATGCAACTACCTCCACTTTGCAATCTAGGAGACTCCGTATTATATATAGATTTTCAAGCATTTCCTTATCTCAATAAATATACTCTTTTTCATTCTGTTTGACAGCTTGAAGATGCCGTCAAAGAGCACAATCTTTCTCGGACACAATCATATTATGAAGACACAACGGCTATTCTCCAAGAGGTCATGACTAAAATGGCATAATCTATCCATATAAATTGGCCATGCAGTGCTTCTTCTTCTTAAGTGCAAAAAATCCAAGTAATGTTTCGATTTCGATTTCGATTTCGATTTCAATTTCAACTCAAGTGCAAAAGCTAGCTAGCTATAGTTGGTTCAACAGCATAAACTTTATGAACAGAGGAATTGAATTGTTCAACTATACATTAACATATATTTGTTTAATACAAATGTGAATCAAAATGGAGAGCCCTATATTCACTGTTACAATGCTCGGTATTCTCTCTACTTTACAAAATATAAAAATATAGGTAGATTATGTTAGAAGTGCATTACGATTAGAGGCCACCCAGATACAATACATGAATTTCCCGAAAAGAATTACGACCTCTATTCTATCAAGCTCAGAGCCATAACTCAAGCGAGAACCTGAAAACCGCATGTTTGTCTGGCGCCAAGGAATGCCAATCTCACAAGCATCGACTTTCAGCAAACCGAAGCGATTCACCCGCTGAGGAAGGATCAGGAGAAACATTGACAACCATCAGAGTCTTCGAGTCCCCACCTAGGCAAGGCTGATCGAACAACCATCGATTGGATCAGGATATAATTAATAAACACACCAAATATACATTATAAACAATATAGTACCAGAACCTATTTTCTAGTTAACTATGATCTTATTCTAAATACCTTTTCCTTCTTTCACCAAAGAGGCAGTTAGAAACAGAGAAATGGATCGAAAATACATAACAGCTCGTAGGAAGATCCCTTCTGTAGTTAGTCCATATTGCTTAATCTATATTCACCTGATGGTACCGTTTAAAACACCACATTAAGAAAAACGTCTGCTAGATATATAAAGTCATCAGTTTGTGGCTACACACTTCCACTTGGAGTTACTCTAATTTCTTGTAAAATACCAATATCTTAAGACCTTGCACTAAGGAGCAACTAATAGGATCTTCAAAGACCAAAGTTCAGGAATTATATTGTCATATCTAGGTAAACAAACACCAACTAATCTTCGACAAATATTGGCAAGAAAATCCGTGTTGCATTTTATTAATTCAAAGCACTTACCTGGAGAAGATATGTAAGCTTTGAGTTCCTAAAAGGTACATATGCTCCTCCTTCTATGCTAAGGGGCTGTTTGAACCAAACTGAATAAAATGGTGGTGAATCTGAATAAGATGAATGAAACTGAATACTGAATGAAAAAAATTATTTGATACTTGACATGTGTAACATCTGAATAACATATTTTTATTATTTTATCCCTCTGTAAAAATTCAAAATTGTTGTAAATGTATTTAATATTACTTAATATAATAGTTAATATTATAAAATAAAAAAAATAATTCATTCAGCAGTCTATTTAGCCAAAAAAATGACATTAAACCATTTAGTGCTAGTCAAACAGCCCGTAAGGCAAATATAACATCACTTAAAGATGATAAACTCCTGTGGATGGCATAAAAATTATTTTGCAAAAGGAACTATTCAATTAAGAAATGCCCATTATGAAAACAAATTCTAAGAAAAAAAATTAGTTTTATTTTAATGACCTGAGTTTCTTTCAGCCGGTCTCCAGTAGATCCGCTCTTAGATAGACACTCACTACCAGCAAGGTCAATAAGATTCAGGACACCTTGTACTTGTTGTTCAATGCTCTGAATATCAGAATAAAGAAATAGTTGTATCATTAAAGAGCACGGTTGTCTGAACAATATGTGATAAAAGACAACATCAACACCAAGAACAAAAGCACACAATATCCATACCTCGTTAACACCAGCTATCTGTTGGCCAAAATCGCGCTAACGGTTGATTGTATTGTTGTGAAATCAAACTCACGAAATATACTCACATAAACATAAACAAAGAAACATAAAATATGAACACAAGAATTTACGTGAAAACTCAATTGTGAAAAAACCACGTAGAGAGAGAGAGAAATCCACTATAATAATATGGATAGTACAAAGTGTTTATTTGTGTCATATGCTATTGTGTCTTTTATCTCCTAAACCCTTGCTTATTGCTATATTTATAGATGTCATGTCGACCAGAATCCAATCAGGAGTAGAAGTCATTTGTAGAATCACCTTATAACTGCAATTAATGGCTAATTAATTCATTTCCAAATTAAACCTCATTATCCCACCAAATAAGGTAACATAATCTTACTTTAATAAGGACTCTCCCACTGTCAAAATAAATATATATGATGGGTCAACACCAAATCTAGCCTATTAAATAAATTGGGCTACACATTGGCTAAACCCAAATAATCACACTCCAACATTGCCCTCCAATCTCTTATTTATAAGGAACTTAAAATAAGAGAGTATACAAATTTGTCGAAGACGAACAATCACACTAAACTTCATACGCCGAACGAATATCTTTGGCTCCCAATATCGCCGTCTCACTAATCTTGTTCACTCCTAAGATAGATAAACAATTGCCATTATTACTACCGAAGATATAAAGAACCAAACTTAAACCAACCGAACCAACCTTATCACTACCGAAGATATAAAGAACCAACCTTATACCAACCGAACCAATCTTATCACTACCGAAGATATAAATAACCAACCTTATCACAACCGAAGATATAAAGAATCAACTTTATCACAACCGAATATATAGATAATCGAGCTAACCTTATTAACCCACCGAACACCAATAAATTTCGTTCCAAAGAACTGAACATCCAACCGATCACCAATTATGAAGTTCGTTCCGAGGACCTAAACATATTCGTTCCAAAGAACTGAATAAATGTTTATGTTATATAAGAATGAATGAATGAATGAATAAACAAATGAATGAAAATATCAATGAATGAATAAACAAATGAATAAAAATATGAATGAATGTTTATATCCACTAAACACCAAATAATCATGTTCACCGTCAAATGGTCGAACAGGTCTCACCGAACCTCCAAACAATCTTGTTCACTACCAAAGGGTCGAACAGATCCAACCGAACCTCCAAACAATCTTGTTCACCGCCAAAGGGTCGTACAGGTCCCACCGAACCTCCAAACAATCATGTTCACCGCTAAAGGGTCGAACAGGTTCCACCGAACCTCCTTTATCGCCAATGTTCGCATAAAGGCTGAACGTGTGTTCGAACATAAAATAACTGTTCACCCAAAGGCTGAACACACACCACCGAACCTCCAAAAATACCAAAGTAGATAGCCGAAGCCAGAATAAAGTCGATCGATATGACGTAATCCGAAGTATACTGCTATCATCTGAAGTATCATATGCAAACATCTCAGACCGTTAAAGCTTACACCAAGCTTGTGAATCCTTCCCCCCATCCAATTCAACCCAAATAAATAAAGAAGCCTGAATCAAATACCAAACTTATATTTTGCCCAAAAATATTTTCTCCTGCTAATTTTGTTGTCATGCCTAATAGAGTGATAACAACCAGTAATCCAAGTCCGAAGTACTCCCCCACCAGTAGCCTCTATATTCGAAGTACTCTCCCACCAGTAATCTCCATATCTGAAGTACTCTTCAACCAGTAGCTTCCGTATCCAAAGTACTCTCCCACAAGTAGCCTCCATATCCGAAGTACTCTCCTACCAGTAGCCTTCATATCCAAAGTACTCTCCCACCAGTAGCCTCCATATTCGAAGTACTCTCCCACTAGTAGCTCACATGTCCGAAGTACTCTCCCACCCAGTAGTTTCTAAATCCGAAGTACTCTCCCACCAGTAGCTTCTCATATCTGAAGTACTCTACCACCAGTAACCTCCATATCCGAAGTACTCTCCCACCAACAGCCTCTATATCCGAAATAATCTCCCACAAGTAGCTTCAACAAATATATTAGGACCCTCCATCTCCACCATTATCTCTCATCGACCAGATTTTGCAATTTGAAAAAAAAAGAAAAACTTATTTTTTTATGCGTAGGTTCTCATTTTCTTGGTAAATCGGTGATTTTAATTCAATATTAGAACACGCGTTTCCACATATGGCGCCAATGTTAACGCTAAATTTTGTATGCCTGACGAAATCACCAAAACAACAAGTTAAAATAACGCTAACGGTTGATTGTATTGTTGTGAAATCAAACTCAAGAAATACACTCACATAAATATAAACAAAGAGATATAAAATATGAACACAAGAATTTACGTGGAAACCCAATTGGGAAAAAATCACGTAGAGAGAGAAATCCACTATAATAAAATGGGGAGTACAAAGTGTTTATTTGTGTCATATGTTATTATGTCTTGTATCTCCCTAAACCCTTGCTTATTGCTCTATTTATAGCTGTCATGTCCGCCAGAATCCAATCAGGAGTATAAATCCTTTATAGAATCACCTTATAACTGCAATTAATGGTTGATTAATTCTTTCACAAATTAAACCTTTTTATCCCACCAAATAAGGAAACACAATCTTACTTTAATAAGGACTCTCTCCCACTGTCAAAATAAATATATATGATGGGTCAACACCAAATCTAGCCTATTAAATAAATTGGGCTACACCTTAGCTAAATCCAAATAATCACACTCCAACACGAATCTCTCTGATAGACTTAATAGAGACGGAAAAATCAGTTTTTATGAATTAACAAATTAATTAATATTGCTATAGTACAATGCTAATAAAGATGGGATGGTAAAATGCAAATGTGGCCATTAAACTTTAGGTGTTTTTGGGTATTGAGTTCCTTTCTTTTGGTCAACACAAATCGAGCCCCTAGGTGCCAAATATGCGTTGACCTACCTATGTTTACACACGTGGGCAAATGACATATATACTTTTCCAAAATTAATTTCCAAAATATAAGCACTCCAAAGAATTGAAGTCACGACCTCCAATTTAAAATTTTGGTCAAAATACCACCTAAGCACCACATGTCCAGCTGTTAAATTATCCCAAAAAATAAGATTTGTACTAAATAAGGATAATGATAATAATAGTTATAGTAATAAACAATAAATATTATTATTATTATTTTTATTTTTTATTCTTATTATTATTATTATTGTTATTATTTTATTTTTATTATTAATAATATTATTATTATAATAATAATATTTATTATTATCATTATTTATTATTATTATTGTTATTATTATTATTTATTATTATTGATAATATTATGAATAATATTATTAATTATTAATTATTAATTATTATTATTATTTATTATTATTATTATTATTATTATTAATATAAAAATATATAAAATAATCTTATTACTAAAAATAAATATATAAAGCTAAATTATAATAAACAATATATAATTTATAAACAAAATAAAATATTTATCATTATAATTCCCATCCCTCTGTTCGTTATCTCTATTTGTTTTATTTAGTTGTTATGAATTGATTTAGTATATACTAATATTCTTTGGGTAATTTAATATCTAAGGTTATGTTGCTTTGGTGTTCTCTTGGTTAAAACCTCAAACTTGAGGATTTGGGATCAAATCTAGGTAGTGACATCTTTTTAGGAATTAATTTGATTAAAGTTTGACATCAACGTTGTCACGTGTGCCACGTAAGCAAGTTAACGCCCATGTTACATTGGGGCTCAATATCCAAATTTTAGAATATAAAAGTAGCCCGATTTGCGTTGATCAAAAGAAAAAATCAATACCTAAAAACGCCTAAAATTCATTGGCCACATTAACATTTTACCCTCAACATAGTGGTGCACAAACAGGCTGCCTGGCCTGGCCTGATCGAGGCTTGTCAAGCTTTGACCATTGACCAGGCCGGGCCAGGCCTAGGCTCATATAATAAAAGGCCGGGCCATGCCAGATATTTGAGTAAAATTCATGGTCTGAGAAGGCTTGTTTGTCAGGCCAAGTCAAGGCCGGGCTTAACAAGGTCATGTCTCCTTCATAAATTTTTTGGGATAATTATCCTTGAAGGCTTGAAGTCTCATTTAATTTATAGAACAGAGGTAAGGACAAAAGAAGCTTTTTTAAACGATGTGTGACTTTCTTTGCAGAACCCATTTTCTCTCTCTCTGATGTTAAAGGCCTCTGCCTTAGAGCACTTTGAGACTGAATCCGAGCCTTGGTTGATGATGTGGCTGCCATGTAGTTTGGCATTGAAGCGGAACCAGCATTTTCATGTCCAACCGTTCTGTAACTAGACCTTAAGTTTGGTGTTCCAGATATTATGAAGTTCTTCTCTTTTTTTAGGCAACGAGGGCTGGCTGAGTGAACTTAGAGGGGTTTTGTTTTGGATGGATATGGTGTTATGTGGGAAGGAATGGAAAGATTCTTATTTGCACTCTGGATAGGAGAAGAAACAAAATCTAAATTCGGTTTTTGCTGTTGGGAGTTAAAATAATGATTTTGAGGACAAGGAGGCGAGTAAGAAGAATAAGATTGTGCATTGTCACTTTCAACAATTTGCATGCACTCTCTTTGATCAAAAGAGTTCTTGCCCATCCTCTTCTATTGCATCATTATATCCTCGTCAAACATCAATCTTTAATATTTAATGAACTGGTATTGGGAACTGAAATAAGAAACAACAAAGCATTTGATAAGGGCCCATATAATTCTCATACACAAATGCATCTAAAATTCAAGCATCAGGTAATCATAGTGGAAAATGATGAAAAAGTAAAGTAGATAGATTCCACCCATGTGTGCTATATATATTAAAATTGAAACCCTTAAAAAAATATGAAGCAAACCCGTAGCAAACCCTTATCTTTTGTGGTGTACATGAGCATATTACGAGGCTTTGATGTGTTCTTCAATGAGTTCGGTGAATGATAGCTTTTGTGTACAGTAACATTACTTGATGAATGATAGCTTTTTTCTATGTCCCACATCCTCTCCCACCAACTTATGATAGGAAATTGGCAGCATAAATAAAACAAGTATGGGCCCTTCACCTATACAAATTAAAAGGGTTTCAAGTTGGGGTTTAATTTTGGCCTAATTTTCATGGACCATACCAGTCTTTGGGTCGGGCTAGGCCAGACCAGGCCGAGAGCCAGGCCGGTCCAGGCTTTTAGAAAGGCCGAGCCAGACTGGATATTATCTAAAATATGATATGATGGTCTGATTACAGCCTTTTAGGCCTGGGCCAGCCTGTTTCAGGCCTTGATTAGGTCGGGCTTAGGCCGGACCAAGGCTAAGCTCCGGGCCGCGGGCTATTTGTGCACCACTACCCTAACATGGGAACCACTCATACAAAATTACTATATGACAGAAATGAAACTTCTTTACTACTACAAAAGCCTGTCTTTTTATAAAACATTTCGCTGGAAGAGTTCCAAACCAAAGGTCTATAGAGTATTCTACAAAACGTAATGAAGCCCTGCACTTTTCATTGATTAAGTGAGCTATACATATATGGTTAATGAAACTTAACCAATTGCTGAATACAAGGAAGTTTGAATTTAAAATAGATTACAATAACAAAATGAATCTATATTTCTGATATGCCCCCTGAAGATAGGCCACGTGTAGATAGACCAATCTTGTCTCGTAATTTTTGAAATTGGGAACAAGGCAGAGGTTTGGTAAGAATATCTTCAAGCTGGTCTGCAGAGGAAATATGAGCAACGTGAAAAGCACCAGATTGAACTTGATCACAAAGAAAGAAATCAACTGCCACATGCTTCATTTGAGAATGGAAATGAGAAGAAAAATCCATAGTTTTCTACTTATTAGAGCTCTAGGAAATGAGATTGTTGCCAAGGTAAACAAGGTAAGCATCAGTTGAAGGGTAGTCATCTTTGTTACCTGCTCAGTTAGTCTTAGAAAAGGCATGAATCTTGTCGAAAAAAGCATGAAGGGATATCAGTGAGTTACGGTGAAGAAGAAGGCCATCATTTAAGGTACCATTGAGGTAACGCAAAATGCGTTTAACAAGAGTCCAATGTTCATATGTTGGTTGATGCATGAACTGAAACATCTTGTTAACAACGAATGAAATTTCTGGAAGAGTGAGAGAAAAGTATTGAAGGCTTTCCACTATAGTTCTATATTCAGTGGGTTCAGAAAGAGGTGATCTAAATGATAACTTGAGGGAGGACGAACAAGTTGGTAAAAGAGTAAATACTAGTTTAGCCTTTTGCATATGTGTTTGAGTAAGTAGATCTTGTATATATCTACTTTGGGAAAGGACAACACTATGCGGATGAGAAAAAACTTCAACACCAAGGAAATATGAGAGAGTACCCAGATCCTTGAGAGAAAACCGCTGAGCTAGACAAACAATAAATTGCGAAACTAGGTTGTTATTGTTTTTAGTTAGTATAATATCATCAACATAGACCAGGAGGTAGAGAAATTTGGTGTCAATATTTAGAACAAATAAGGAAGTGTCTGAATGAGAGTTTTTAAACCCGGAATCAACAAGGAATTAACGCAACTCATGATACCATGCCCGATGAGCTTGTTTGAGGCCGTAAATAGCTTTGTGGAGTTTACACACGTGAGTAGGATTATCAGAGTCAATGAAGCCAAGGGGCTGAGCGTTGTTGACATCTAACTGGCGAAGGGATCAACCATTGCTGATAGCAAGAATAAGCATCAGTCAGACAGTAGTCGGGTTGATGACTGGACTGAATGTTTCAAGATAATCCACACTTGGTAGTTGATGAAAGCCTTTGGTCACAAGGAAAACTTTAAACTTGTCAATATAATCATCCAAATTCCTTTTGATACGAAATATCCACTTATAGCCTACAAGGTTGGTGATACTAGCGAGAGAAACAAGTCCCCATGTGCCATTGCGAACAAGAACATCATATTCTTCTGACATTAATTTTTGCCAATTTGGGACTTTTAGAGCCTGGGTAATGGATGATGGTTCTGGGCTCGGTGAAGGGGATAATTAAGTGAGTGTGAAGGTTTAGTTTTTGAACTGGTTTGGTGATATAGTTTTTGGCTCGGGTAGTCATGGGATGACGAGGGGGTGGTGTAGTGGTTGGGTGTGAGGCAGGGTTGTGTTGTGGTGGAGAGTATGCTTGAGGAGATGATGATAGAGATATTGAAGAATGATCTGCAGCAGGGGGCAATTCTGAAACATGTACTTCTGATGTGTAAAAATACGGTTGTTCTTGAAGAAGTATGGAGACTATAAGAATTGGTGAAAGCCATGTTGCCGCGGTAGTGGAGTTGGGACGAGGTAACTGATTTTTTAGAGTGGTGTAAGGAAATACGGATTCTACAAACTGAACATGGCGAGAGACATAGGTTTTAGAAGTTGATGGTTCAAAATAGAGGTAGAAACTCTTAAATAATGAGTAACCAAGAAAAACACATAGTTTAGATTTGGGTTCTAGTTTGTGGGATGAATAAGAACGAAGCCATGGGTAACATAAGCACCCGAAAATTTTGAGTTTATAGTAGTTTAGTGTGGTTTTGAAAATTAATTCAAAGGGACTAGCGAGGTTGAGAGTAGGGGTGGGCATTAGATTAATTAAATAGACAGTAGTAGTGAATGGATGAGGCCAAAAGATTAATGGAAGAGAGGCATGATAGAGTAAGGTAAGTCCAGTTTCGACAATGTGACGATGTCTACGTTCAGAGTAACCATTTTGTTCAGGTGTATGAGGCGGAGTGGTTAGATGATTGATACCAGCTTTAGAAAGGAATTCTTTGGGCCCCAGATATTCTCCCTCATTGTCAGAGTAGAGAGTGATGATTTTGTGGTGAAAATAATTTTCAACAATGGTTTTATAGAGCTTAAATACTTCTTGAACATCAGGTTTTCTTTTGAGGTGATAAAACTAGATGTATTTGTTAAAGTGATCTACAAAGATAACATAGTATTTGAAGCTATTAGAAGATATAACAGGAGAAGTCCATACATCGAATTTTTTTTTTTGAAGAATATGTAGACATAAGAGATGAAACAGAAAATGGAAATTTATGACTTTTATTACAAAGACATGCATTACATGAGAAATCTTTTGTCAAAGGCGAAGATGATTCTAAGTGGTATCTATATAGAATATGTTGTAAAATGGGAGATGATGGATGTCCTAAACGATGATGCCAGTTGGTGGATGATGTTTTGGTAGTAGAGAATGCTAGAATCGGGGTAGACACATGTGTGGTAGCCGACCATTCATGCACTCCATCCTTAGTACTGCTATGAAATAGAATTTCCCCCGAGTAAAGATCCTTCACAGAAAGATGTGTAGAATCATCTGATCCATTGTAAGGTAAGTGAAGAGACAAATTGTTTAAATCTGATGTGACGTGATGAGATGCGCCACTGTCAAGTAACCATGTCGGGTTAGTGGTTGTGGTGTTGGTTGCAGAGTGAAATCTTGGATGCCAATGAGTTGTGTGATTATTGGATGATGTAGGCGCAATAGTAGAGGACTGAATCGGTATCACCTAAAAGGAGGGACATCTCTTGGGTGTGTGTCCTTGAATGCCACAGATTTGGAAAAAACCTTGATAGGGTCAGGATGGAGAACGATTGTTGCGATATTGGGGGTGTGTGTCTGAGAATAGATGAAACAACCCGGGTCAAATCCCGAGTCCGGAACAAATCTCATGTCAAATCCCAAGTCCGAATCGAATCAAATCCATCAAAATAAGGCCTCAAACTACTGGCCCAATAGTATCTTCTTGGGTCAACTTAGCCCACCATAGGCTCCCAATAGTAACTTATTTCCTTATATGAAGACAAATTTTTCCCCTATCTTTCGATGTGGGACTGGGGTGTTACAAACTCCCCCACTTAAATTTCTGATGTCCTCGTCAGAACCGATCACACACACGGCCTAAAGATCTTTGCCTCTCTAGCCATTGTGGGATAATACTACCGGCTTCGTGTCCCCACCTCCCGGACCTCCATCTCTCATTGTGGGATAATACCACCAGCCTTCGTGTCCCCACCTCCGTCAACTCGATCGGATGACCCGACCCGAGCTTTCGAGAGTCGGCTTTGATACCATATGAAACAACCTAGGTCAAATCCCGAGTCCAGAACAAATCTCAGGTCAAATCCCAAGTCCGAATCGAATCTAATCCATCAAAATAAAGCCTCAAACTACTGGCCCAATAGTATCTTCTTGGATCAACTTAGCCCACCATAGGCTCCTAAAAGGTCATGACTTGAAGGTACTATTGGTAGTAACTTATTTCCTTATATGCAGAAAAAAAATTCCCCTATCTTTCGATGTGGGACTGGGGTGTTACAATAGAGGAGGACGACTAATTGTGTCAGATGAAGGACGCCAATTTGAGTAACCAGCAAGTGAGGAATGAGAGGGACGCCAATTGTTGTTGGTTTTGGGTGGACGCCATGTTTGATTGGTATTTTGAGTGGGATTGGTTGAAATGGGAAGAGGTGTTGCTGAACTATTGGATGCTAATGTGGAGGCTTCAAAGTAGAGCAAATTTTCGTGAAGGTCATCAAAAGAAATGGATGCGTCACGAGCTTGGACTGGCCGAAAATCCTAGATGGTCGAATAGTACGATGACGATGCTAAAGGACCAAAAGTTAAGGGATCAGTGCAATGATATCGGTTGACTTCAAGGTCTGGCATTCGGTTTGTGTCTTCGGGGTCGGAGTTCGGCTTCGGATAGCGTCATGACTTCGGCTGTGGCAAACTTCCTCCGAAGAAGCGTCATGATTTCGGAATTCGATGGACTTTATTATTATTATTATTATTATTTAGTTCTTTATAGTAATAATATTTTATTAGGTAGTAAATCTTGTTAAAGATTTTATTTCCGTATTTTTAGGAAGTTTGTTAGGATATCTTTTCGTATCTCTAAGAAGTTTGTTAGAATCTTTTTCACATCCCTAGGAGGATTTTATTTCCATTTTATTTTCATATCTCTAGGAAGATTCTAGTGTGACTTGGAGATAAAATTTTGTTAGCTATATATAAACCCGACTTGTGGGTTAAATTAGATAGACTTTGATTTTGATAAATATAAATTACACATTAGAGAGAGCTTCTCTGTATTTTCCGATGAATCTCTTGCTCTCTTATTTGTGAATTCATTTATTTACCGGTCCGCAGGATAATCGCTATCTCGTCCGACGTCACAAGTAATTTATAGTCTTCTTGACCATCCAGTATTTTGCATGTGAGATCTTCGGGATCCAGCAGGGCACATAGTATAGCCAGTTCATCAACACAGACTTAATTTAATAGAGTGTAGGTACTATTCAAAACAAGTTTTGGCTTATAATGTACAAGGGATATGCAAAAAATAAAGAAAATGCGAACTTCTTTCATAATTGATTGAAGAGCTATTTATATATTTAAATTTCATTTATTTATATTTTTATTAAATATTAGGGTTAAAGTACAATTAAATAAAATCTAAATACATTCGTGTCCAATTTTTATGTTCACATAAAATTTTTGTTGATTAAAAAGAAATAAGATAAAATTGCTCAAATTAGTTTCCGTTTAAACAAAAGAAAGTTTTTAAACGATTGTTTCTCCACAGAAAAAGAGTAAGAAGAAAGAGGTAATTTTCCTTTAATTAATAAAAGGATGAATCATTACGCACCTGCTATGTACAGCTCGATCTAAAAGAAATGAAATTTCTTTTCACCTATAATAAATTAATAATATTACTATAAGATAAAATAATATTAAATAAGTTTAATAATTAATTAATTAATATTACACTCATTTGTCTTACTGACTTAATCATACATTGGTATCAATTTTTTGTAAATGAGAATAACTTAATTCATTTTCTTGCTTTGAGTGGATACTCTGATCAGTTGTCTCCAAAGAAGATGACCAGAAACACAATATAATGTTTTAAATATATAATATTATAATTTATAATTTATCTATAAAAATAGCTAATCAATTGACTAAAAAATTCATAGTCTGATTAATAGTCTCATAGTTCGGGGGAAATTATATATATATACACATTTAAAGTTATTAGACTCACAACTCATAGGTTTACAATAGTTGGAATACGATGTTGTAAAATGCTATAATTGGGCAAAATAAATTTGAAAGAAGCATTGCAAGCGTTAATAAATAAATTTTTTTATTGATGTATTTTGACCCCCCTCTAAAAATGTTTTAGTTCCACCATTGACAATTTCTAGTTATGGAGTATCGAAAAATATTATTATAAACCATATATGAGCATTATTTAATTTTGTGATTTATTATATTATAATTTTATTTTTCATTAATTTTTTTAAAAAAATGTAACCCCACTAAGGGGTGTTTGATAAAAAAACTAAATAAATGTGAATCAATCGAATGAAATTTGAATCAAATCGAATGAGTTGAATCAAATCTGAATGAAAAAATATATTTGATAATTGACGTATACGAAACATATGAATGACAAAAACTTTATTATTTTACCCTCTAAAAAATTTCAAAATTATTGTAAATTTATTTAATATTACTTAATATAATAGTTAATATTTTTTATTTTTTAATTTTTTTACGTTCATTTTCCGCTTGCTCACCATTCAAATTTCAAAAAATCTGACTTACGCACTGACCGATTCAACCATTCAGATTCAGTTTCATTCAATTCTAAACAAACACCCCCAAATCAAGCAGCTCGATCAGCCCCTGACTTTCTGGATACATCACCTCACATCCTTGTGCATTTAAATTTCATATTTCTTACTGCCCCTGCTTATCTCTTCGTTTATGGCAGTAAAATGATTCATACAAGCAAGCATATTCTCTTGATAACTATTATATATATATATGAGTCAAAGATCTTAAGTTAATTATTTATTTATCATTCATTTTTCACTTTTACGACGATGACGATTGGTTTGTTCGGTCATACAATCATCGTCTATATTTTTAGCGACGTTATATGTTGTCCGTCGCTAAAAGTATAAACGACGGTTGTATGAATAGAGGCAAAATCATCCGCCGCTAAAAAGGGTGAGCTCGGGTGAGTTGGATAAAGGATGAACTTAAGATCCGGACCGATATATATATATGCTATATGTATATGTACAATTGTGTATTATACAGTCGAACTATGGCAACGGATTTTTTAGGCTATGACGACGGTTCACTCGTCACCGTAACCCAGAATAAATATGATGACGCTATATCCCAAAAAACCGTCATTATAAATTTATCGTATCTTACATAATCTGTATATATACATTTTTTTTTTTTTCTCTCTCTCTATATATATATATATATATATATATCATATGGCAATTTAGTATTTTAACAAATATGCACTGTATCATTGTAATCTATGGTTTAATATCGAGCAGAATTATAAGAATCTTTGTTCACACCCCCTCATTTCCTCAAACTAGATCACTATCTGAAGATTTCTTTGGAATTCTTATTTCTAAAAGTATGTCGTCAGTCACATATGCCTCCGTTGTTCTCCAATCTGCATTTTCGGGTAATTCAAGTCTCCGAACATGCCCATGTTCCCACCACTGTAGGCTTCTCCAGTCCTTTTGCTTCGGCTCGTTTTGCAGCCTCCACTGCCCACTAACCTCTGCAATCTTCCCCTTTTCAACAAAGACGTGAACGCCATTCTTCTCTATCCCTGTACGTAGTAACAAAATCACTAGTGCATGTCAAGATTTATCTCCATGCACCTCTGCTAGCTGAAATAGTTTTTGAATGTAGCACTGTGGAGTCCTAGCCTTGTCCCCATAGATCTCTACCAATATATATAAGCCCATATTTCATGACTGTCGAGGATTATATGTCTTTAAACTGACAGTGTTCCAAATTTATTGTCTGGAATATATCCTAGCTAGGTAGGTAATTGAAGCTATTAGCTATATATGATCTATTTGCTTAACTATATATATATTAATTTTACTTAATTGTCAAACCATATTTTGAGGCATAATTAATGCCTCATGCATATATATATATATATATATATATATATATATATATATATATATATATATAACTCGATCCATAGGTGTTTATCCTTCTGACTTTCTACGTTTTCTTTGCAAATTTGTTTGATTCATGAGCATTAAAGTCCAATGAAAGGAGTTCATTGCAGGCCAAAATCTAAAGTCACAGACGTGAACAGAAACTAGGTAGCTAGCTAGCAAAAACACTACTTACCTGCTGGTAGTTCTGCCTTCAGTACAAAATGTGCATCTGTTTGAAACCAATCAACGGTGCTTTGACCAGAGATCCGTAGATTAGTTAATAGTGCTTCGGACTCAAACTCCCATAGTGGAAACGCATCAGAAGGATCAAAAAACTTTCCAAACAAGAAAGGACTGAACAGTGATCCATCACCGAAAACCTTATGAATAGTCGGACTGCCTTTGGACATGAAGGACGCAAAAAGCATCATCTTTCAGTGGAACACACCATTTATTTTGAGTTGGATCTTCCAATTGAACTTCAAGCTTCTTACAACTTGCCATTGCAGGTGAAATTAAAGTGGAGAGAGTTTTACAACCTTATGCATCTTTATATTGCAAGAGTTGTTCATTGCAAAAAGGAATAGAATAAATTCCATATGAATATATGGAGGACTGTAAAGCTTAAAGGAATATTTCTTCTCTCTCTTGATGAATTTGCTTTCCTTACACGGCATGGTGTGAAAGCAATATTTTAGAAGTAATATTTAGTGCAATGTTTTGTTTTGGCATCTATACATACCACTTGAATACTTTTCTATAAGCAGGATTGTTATGATTATGATGGATGATGGATGATGGATTCCAAATATTAAGTGATTAGAATTTGGAACACTGAAGCTACTTTAGTAAGTGGAGCATGGCCAAAAAGGTGTGTTCCCTATCAAAGATTAAAAAAACGGAAAATATATCTTATTAAATGCATGTGCTGATCGATCCATTGACTTGATATCTTAATTGTTCATTCTCTCTAACAATTTGGCGCATGAAGGAGTTGAAACAAAAATCAGGAGAATGTTATCTCCTCTATATCTTGCTAACAGTAGATTCGGTGTTTCAATATATACTATGTTCGATCTGTTAACTTTGTGAGATCGATGTTTGTTTCTAAACTGGCACATTAATGCCTGTATGTAAATATAACCAACTCAGTTTTCTCTTATGCTTGTGTATTCCACAGGCAATTTTTTTTTAATGACTATTGGACTCTAAATAGCATGGTGGCTCATTTATGGATTTCAGTTTATCGAAGGAAGCATACTACTCCCTCCGTTCCTTAATATTATAAGTAGTTTTTAGCGTATGCTACGCGAAATTAAGGAAATGATTTAAAAGCATTAACTATAGTATCAATTGTCTATAATACTCTTCCCTTCACTTATCTCATAAATATGGATCAAAAGATTAGGTGGAATAATAAGGGGTAATTTAGAAAAAATAGTAATTAATTCTCCTAGATAACCACAAACGACAAATAATTAGGAATATAAAAAAAAAGTCTAAAACGACCTACATATAGGAATGGAGGGAGTAGTAAAAGTTTTTTTGGCAATTGGGTGCACATTATGTATTGGGGAAAAAATTGAAACCAAAGGAAAAAATATTGCAAAGAGATGAAAGTTGGTTTGTTATATGTTCCACCTTGACTTCTCAGTAAATTTAAGTTCGAGCATAGATCTTCTCTAAGAAACATGCCAACAATTTATGTTTTTCTATTTTGGCTTGAATATATTTTATTACCCTAAATTCACGCTACAAAAAAGTCATTGTCAACGGGCCTTGCCGTAGCCAATGACTCACCTGCCGTCGACAATGAGGTCATTGGCGGCACGCACACCCGTCGTCATTCTCGGTTCCGCTGTTCACTCGTCGTAAATTAAGTCATTGACGACGGGGTCATTGCTGACGACCAGTCGTCGCCAATGACTCATTGTCGACGGTACGAGCGACGGACAGGCCGTCAGTAATAACTATTTTTTATTATTATTAATATGGTCATTAGCGACGCACTACAAGAAAAAGCTTTATTTCCGACGGAATTAAGGTCGACCGAACACATTCATTCGACTTTAATCTAAGACCGACTGAATATTCGGTCGACATTAAGTCAGTCGGTGTTAGTTTATCCCGACGGACATTAGTCAGATTTAAGCCCTCCTCCTTGGCGCGAAGGTTTCCCGCCAGCGCGAATATAAAGTCGACTAAATAATTCGTCGACATTAGCTTATGGTCGACAAACATAACCTCGACGGAATTCCGTCGAGAATAATCTTTAAAAACCTAATCAGATTATTTTCTCTAGCGCCTCCCTCGTCACTCACTCTCTCATTCTCTCTCTCAGTTCAGCTCTCTCACTCACACTCTCTCAGTAAAACTCCCTCATTTCAGTCCACCCACACCACCACCTCGTCGGATTCCAACCACCGCCTTCGACGACCACTCCTCCGACGACCACGCCTCCGACACTCATCTTCGGCCACCGAATTCCTACTGTGACGACTACTCCGACGACCATGCCTCTGACTCTCTCTTTCCAGTCCCTTTTCTCCTCTTGTAATTAAAGGTATATACTGAAATTCCTAATTTTTATAGCTAGGGTTAATATTTATTCTACTGATTTTGACTGAAATTGGTTTAATAAGTTACAATTGCATCTGATTTGGTGTCATGTGTTAATATATATCATAATCTGGAGTTATAGGTAGGGGTGCTCAAAATATTCAATTTTTTCATTTTTTAAAACGGTTGAAACCCGATCACCGAAGCGGTACCAATTTTTCTATCTCTGAATTTTTGGTTTTTATACTTTTGCACTTTATCAATAATGATAATTTTGAATTGGGTAAATACCGAAAAGAACCAAAAAAGTTGAAAAGTAATAGCATATTCTGTAACATTAAGAAGCTTCATTTTGGAACTTATGCACAAGATTTGACTACATGATCTATCAGAATCTATTCAAATACAGTTTGTCAATGTGGACCATATTATAGATAGTGAAATATCTAATGGTATATACCAAATTATTTTGACATCATTTATGGCAAGAGCTACTGTGATGCCAACCACGTTGCAGACAGATAAAAGACATTTTATCTAAGAAATCAAACAGAGACACTGCTAAAATGAATAACAGTCAAATAGCCAAAAAGGAATAACAATCAAAAAGTCTATCATGGTAGGCCAATGTGAGTTTTGAAGGGCCTAAAGCGGATAACAAAAAAATGGGCCTTATGCGAATTGCTATTAAGATGGGCATAAAAAAATGAAGAACTTTTTCTAAACAAAACAACATCAATATGAAAGAATACCAAATATAATAACTGACTATTTTAATATTTCCAAAGCATCATTTAGATATCACATTATCACTAAGTCAAAAAAGTAATCAGTTCAAAGACATCACTTGAATATCATCTTTCTTGCAGTTATAACAGCAAAAGTATTAATAATATCCGCATAATCAATCTTATCCGCCATCTCATGTTCAATGGATAGGATGGATAATACATTCAACCTTTCTTGTGACATAGTTGAGCAGAGGTAGTTCTTAATTAGCTTCAACTTCAAAAAACTTCTTTCTCTGGAAGCAACCGTAACAGGACTAGTCAATAATATCCGATATGCAATCCACACATTTGGATAACACTACTCCCAAACAATTAAAAACCCAAAAGACTGAATTTGATGATGAACCCCCAGGTACATAATAATTAAACTTATTTAAACTATTTTGTACAAATTATAGATTTATATGTTTTAAATATGTAGAATATTACAATAATCATGATATCCCTTATCCCTATTTATGTTTGCTAATATGAGTAATATTCAATCAAAAGGCACTGAGCCACTAAAGTATTAATTCAACTACAGAGACTTAAAGGATGCCTAGTAACCTCGGATTACCATAAATCTCATAAACAAAACAATTAATTTCAAAACCCTAAAAAATAGAATTAATACATGAACTTAAATAGTGATGAAGGACTGAAGGAGACGAAGTCCGCTGGAGAAGCTCAATTGATTATTTACTTTTCAGATTAATTGATTTGTGTGAAGGAGATGAACTATTTGTGTGAAGGAGTCTAGAAGTAGGAGACGAACTATTTGTGTGAACTGTGAAGGAGACTATTTGTAATTCAGATGAAGGAGAGTAGGAGATAAACGCTCAGTCACTCATAGTCTCACAGAATAATTATTTGCTTTAATATTTAAGTAATAAAACTATAAAAGGAAGATAATATCTAAGGGGGCCCTAAAAATTTTTGGGCCTAAAGCTCGGGCACCTTAGGCTTTAGCCCAGGGCCGGTGCTGAGTCTATATAATACTGGGGGTGCAATTTTGATTAATTTTTTTGAGGACTATTATTTTTTGACGAATTAAATTTATTGGTAGTAGGCAACTTAGATTGGGCAGCCACCTTCAAATAAAGAAAGCAGCCAAAACATTTTTGAGTTAATTAAATAATTAGTTATAGGAAGCGTGATAATCATTCCCATGGCATATTGGCATGTACTTTTAGTGCAATAGAAATATATTTTGATTTTTTAGAGTTAATTTATAAAATTTTAAATTCAAAATTGATATAATAATTTTGTTCATGTTATAAAAATAACAAATATAATAATATTAATTTATAATTGTTATATTTGTTTGTGTCAAAACTAAATAATTTCATATCAATTTTAAAATATAAATTTCACAAATTAATTTTAAAAATTCAAAATATATCTTTAAAATATTTAAAAGGAAAAAAGTATTTATGTCTCCAAATAAATGGACTTTGAACACGTACTAATGCTTATCAAATGTCTTTTCTAATTTCTAAGCACGACCCTAACCGTGTTTAATTTCTAAGAGCTACTGTGATGCCAAATTATTTTGACATCATTTCTGGCAAGAGCTCCATCAATAATGATGCAAATCGAAGATTAATATAACAAAGAATTGGAATAATGTACGATAGAAGGTTCATAGAGCTAGTTCAAATTTTCCTAAAAAGTTAAAAATAGAACTAATAAGTAACAAACTAATAACCGCAAGTTCTCGGTATGTTTTTCGATAATCTAACAAGATTTTCAAAACCACAAGAAATAAGCTAAATCAAAAATTTGTTAATATAAAAAAAAATTATTTAATTATTGCGGTATAAACGAAAACCCTAACCGAAAAATTTCCAGACTGATTTTGTACGAACCCAACCCATCAAAAGCAGTTTATTCAGTGCAGATCTGCTGGTTCTTGATTTTTCGAGTTTTTCGGTTCGGTACCGGTTCGGTTTTTTACCGATGAGCACCCCTAGTTATAGGGTTTAATAAGTTACAATTGCATGCAACTGATTTGGTAAGTTCGTAGAATAATTTGGGGTCAGGAGTACATGCAATTGCATCTGATTTGGTTCTAATTTGGGGTCAGCAGTTTAATTTGTATTTGATTTGGTTCTGTTTGGCCAGTGAATTTGATGTATCTGAATTTGGTTCAATTTTATGCCTTTTGTTGCCATATGAAGTGAAATGCAATGTGATAAACTTATAATTTGCAGTGTTCTAATTTCTGCCTTTTCCAGCATTGTGAATTTTAATTTGTGAATCAATTGAAGACTTCTCTTATTTTGGTTTTGAATATTAATTTCGACGGAATTTTCGAATGAATTCTATGGAAGTTATAGATGATAATAAATAAATATTTAATTAACTATATAAAAGAGAATTAGGACTTAGTTTGCCACAAAAATTAAGTAGTAATACTAGAAAACTTAAATAAATTATTAAATTAATACAAAAAATATATAATTCCAGAAATGTTATTTATAAACAAAATACAGAGACTTAACAACCACCTATACTACTGTACTACACAACCTATACCATAAATGATAACAAAGATTTTATACAGAGCACATGTGGTTGTTAAGTCTCTGTATTTATTTTAATTTAATTTAAATAATAAAATAAATTAAATTAAAATAAAGTAAAAATTTAATTTAAATTAAGATAAAAATATGATTTAATTTAAGATAATACAAATTAAATTAAATTAAATTAAATTCAATAAAAAAATTGACTTAATTTAATTTAAAATAATATAATATAAAATAAATATAATTAAACCGAGTAAGACTTTACTTAGTTAAATAAAATCAAAATACAATACAATAAAATAAAATAAAATAAAATACAATTAAATACAATTAATAACTAAGTAGCATTTGTTTAGTTGGGATGCGATATAATATAATATAATTAAATAAAATTAAGTGCAATTAGATACAATTAATAACTAAGTAGCATTTGCTTAGTTGGGATGCAATATTCAATAAACTAAGTAGCACTTAGTTTTTCATTAGCAAAATAAACTATGTAGCACTTACTTAATTTTTCATTGGCAAAATAAACTGCGTAGCATTTGCTTAGTTTGAATGATATGATCTGGTTCCCATAATAAAATATGGGAACCAGATCATATCGTTCAAACTAAGCAAATGCTATACTTAGATTATCTTGATGAATGCATATATGCTTTGGAGGTGTCAACTTAGAAACCCGTTCGACATTCACTCATTAGGAGTGAATGTCGAATAGTCCCCAATTTGGGACTGTTACTGGATGTTATGTCTTTCACTTAAGTCGGTGCCAATGCATAGGGTGCGTTTTTATAAATTTTGAGGAACTTTCAGTTGGTGTCTCTACATTTTCTCCGAGTGCATACTTAGACTAAGTTTTCTTGGTCTATTTCGTGTACTTGGAGACCATGGGAAGGTCTTTGCGAAAATTTCTCGAAAATAGTAGAAACGTCTTTAAGATCGCACTTAGTGAAGAGACGCGTCCGGAAAGGGATAAAGCTTCAACCCCAGCAAATGGAGATCTACAAACTAGGTAAACTAAATTCATGCTTGGACCACATTCATGATTATTTTTGATCTAATTGGGTATTTTCTTTAATTAAAGATGGATGTCGACCGGAGTTGGATGTACAGTAGGATAAAGATGTTAGGTTTGTAATATTCAAGAACGCAATCAAATTGCAAAATTAAGCGGAAGCGAGATAAAATCAGAGTTTAAAAAAAATTTACAAACCATATACCCGGATCACCCTTTATGCATAATTATTAATTAAACGAAAAGATAAAGAATAAAATCATACCCTTGAAGATCGAGCTTCCTCAGGTACAAGTTCACCTCCAAATCCTTTCGCGTTCAACTTGAATCCACCGGGTTTGGTTCCTTCCTTTGATCAACGTTAGCTACCCATATGTTTGGCCTCTAGAGGTGATCCACCAAAGAAAAATAAAGATTCAAGAAGAAGGGGTATTTGGCTCAAACCCTAGTTTTCTATCTCTATGAAAAAGAACGTCTTTCTCAACAAATTGGAATTATGTCGTTGTAAAAAGTCAATGACCCCAACACCCATAATAAGACTCCTCTTATTTATAGATGTGGGCAACCAACCTTAACAATTAAGGAATTGGGATTTATTTAATTAATTAAAATCTTTTAATTAATTAAGCTCCCTAATCTTATTAGGGATAATTAATTAAACTCCTTTAACTAATTTTCCTTCCTAATCCAATTAGGAATAAATGAGAGTACTTATATTAAATTAATTCCTAAACTCTTTTAGAAATTAAAATAATAATAATTGTAATAATATTAATAAGACTCCTCTTATTAATTTATATTTAATATTTCTAAAATATTAAATAATAAATATTAAGCTATTTAATTTATTCTATCACCATAGATTAAATTAAATATACATAACATATTATTACGATTATGCCATTAACTTCTTAAATAATTATTCTTCCTTTTATGGTGTGACCCTTTAGGTTCTCCATATTAAACCGATTGTGAATAAATCAATTAGAACAATTCTAATCTTATTTAAATAAATAAATTAAACAATTAATTTATTTAAATAAATAATATTTATTCTACAATAGGGATAAGCCTCTCAATGCGATCAACGACTTTCCGGATAATATAGATTTCAACATTAATCATTAAAGAACCTTTGAGTAAATAGTTACTGTGATGCAATTCAATCCTTCCACCATACAATGTCCCAATTAAATATAAGACATGGAATTCTTGTCAAGTCTTATTTTATTTAATTATATGTAATTCGATCCTTAAATGCACAACACCAAATAATGCAAATTAGAAACTCCTTTCTAATTTCATTACCTTATAAACCCGAGGACTCTTTGGGTTGTCATTTATCGAATCACATAGAACATTTCTTTTCTTTTATTAGAAGTGGTAGATTCTTTATTGATCATACATTATCTCCATTACACAACTTGTTATACCCAAGCATACCTTTGATATACCCTAAGGGTCTTAAGGAATAAGTCAAAGTATAATTCATCATACACAAGATACTATGATGATCTCAAGTCCAAGGATTACTTGTCTACTATCACTACGTAAATTTCTATTGACAGCAAATAAAACTCCATTAGGTATTCCTTAGCGAGCCACGTTCAAAGGAACTTATTCTCTAATAAGCACCTACATACTTGCTTTAGTGTCTCCACACAAATGATCATGAAATCAATCATCCTCATCCAATGAGCAAGAACGTATGCACCAATCTATCCGGATTCACTAATCCCCAATTTAGTAATCCAATGATTGGGAACTATTTTAGTTTTAAGCTTTCTAAGAATTTAGATCTCATTAGAATGATCATCATCATTATTCTAAAAGCATTGCTTAAAACTATGGGTTTATCACATATTATAAAAACGACATCATGTAGATAATTAAAAGCCTTTAATAAATTAATAATTTTTATTAATAAATGAATAAGATTATTACAAAAGTATATGCTTTATCATCAAACATGATTGGCTTTTATGCATATTACTTTCAATCTCCCACTTGCACTAAAAAGCCAATCGCCATTGTATCTTATACTCTTCTTCTGCAAGTGGCGATTATCCTGCTTTGTTGGATAAGCTTTAGTTAATGGATATGTAATGTTGTTCATGAGAGTCCACTATCTCTATAGTGATTTCCCATCTTTCAATGATTCTAATAATCAAATGAAAGTGCCACAACACATGTTTAGATCCAAGATGAGACTTAGGAACTATTCCTAGTTACGTAATGAACTTTTAATCCAAACAATCAACTTGCGAAATTCATTTATAGCTATATACTTTGTCTTTATCACTAAACGGCAAACTCTTTCTTTGTTTGGAACCTTTCCAATTCAACGCACCTTTGCTCAAGATAACGCTTTTACCTTAAAGTGGATTTTACGTCATCTTGATGCATGCGAAAAACTTGAGTCTGCTAAGCCCTCTAGTTTTAATTTAGACCCACCATGAATATGATCACATCCTTAGTGCTTGGTTAAGCACTTTAAGATGTTTTCA
The DNA here is from genome assembly GCA_020205615.1 of Panax quinquefolius. Taxonomy (NCBI): domain Eukaryota; kingdom Viridiplantae; phylum Streptophyta; class Magnoliopsida; order Apiales; family Araliaceae; genus Panax; species Panax quinquefolius. The sequence continues at coordinate 138,262,788 of CM035168.1, read as the reverse complement.
ACGACTCATAGTGAACTTCTCCGAGGATATGACCGATAACCATCGGTCTCGTATATTTCATTACGTACATGATTGTCACTTCATGCGACCTCTCTTTTCAAGAGTCTGTGGGGACTATTAAGAGATTCACTCCAAAGCTCATCGACATGAGACATCTCTTGGAGTTTGCCATGCTAAACGACTTTAGCATCAAATGAATATACATTCCTTGGGTTAAGTTGAGCATCCTTTAAATCTATCTATATAGATTTGCATCCCCAATAATGATACTCTTCCCAAATCATTCATGGAGGATTGTTTAGACAACATTATCTTTTCTTGATTGTAGCATTGGTATGTAATTCCTCATCCGTAGTATATCAACATATAATACTAGAAATTTCAAGACGCTCCCAATCGACCCTTTTGTACACACTAAAACTCTTACCTCATCGTATGTAACTCTGATCATCATCTTACATGATCGCGTACCTCATCATCATCATCCATGATGAATCCATACCTCCTAGGTATCTTCGGTACTATTCCAGTTTATTAATTGAGGTTGTGGTACATAGAATCTATCTATAGGTTCCTCTTATTTGACTTATAGTGTTTTGTGGTTCTTGAACTCTTCAAGATCTATTATCCTCCTACTAGCCCTTTTAATGATAAACACCTTTATCTTAGAAAGCGCGTGTTTCGTAACAAACACCTTTTGCTAAGTAGGATTATAGAACATATACCCTAAACTTACTTTAGGATGTCCCACAAATCAGTATTGTCAAATCTTGTCCCAAGCTTATCCTTTGAAACCTTTTCACATAAGTTGGACAACCCTTTATCTTAACATACTTAAGATTAGGAATCCTCCACATCCATAACTTTTATGGAGTCTTGGGGCTTGATTTTGAGGTTACCTTTTCGTAGATATGTAGCCATTTCTAGGACATGATCCTGAAGGATCTTTGGAATGTCGGTAAAATAATTATGGACCGCACCATGTCCAACAAGGTATGATTTTTCATTCAGATACATCAATCAATTATTGCGTGTCGGGATGTGTCCATTATGAGAAAACCATTTGAGATGATCTAGAAACTTATTGCACAAGTATTTATTCCTTGATCTAATCAAAGAATCTTAATACATTGCCAATTTGTTTAACTTCACGAATTCTTTGAACCTTTCAAATAATTCATACTTGTATTTTAGCAAATACACATTCAACTCTTTGAATGATCATCTCCTTTTCTTATACTAGTTTGTTCAATATGCAAAATTATTTTCATGTAAGTCAAGTATACAAAATTTATTAAGTAATATTCGATTCTATACAAAACATTATTATTATAAATAGAACAACAATTGTTCTTAATTATAATACCAAAGATTTCATTGTCCAACAATAAAATGGAAATAATATTTTAACAAAAACTGGAATACAATAACAACTTATTGACTTAATAGATTTTCCGTAGGCATTGCTAAACTATAAGTTTCTATGGCTAATATGGCAACCTTTGTTACATTTCCATTACGTAGGATTACTTATATTTGTTTAGCTTTCTACTTGTTTGGTCCCTTCAGAAATCTATATTTATGATAACCAAAGTCGGTATCCAATACCCAGTAGAACCTTGACTTAAAGAAAAAATTATTTTAAATCATGAACAAATTTGTATTTATAACCAAAACTTCACTAAGCTTCTTGGTTAGCCTCTCGCAAGATGCTTCATGCAGCTTCTTTCCGATTGTCCAGGGCTTATTGCGGTGAAAGCAAACTCCTTTGCTATCCGTATCGCTTTTGTTCTTATTATCCTTTGTTTATGCCTTTCTATTTACCTTCTTTGAATCGTTTCTTCTTTTTTTGAAGATCCTTTGGCCCCCCGGTAAGAAGACTTCGGTCTTTCTTGGTTGGAAAGTGACTCTCAACATTTTTCAACATGATAAAGCAAATCAATGAGGTGATATCTAGCTTGTTTATATGAAAATTCACAACAATTGTGAAAGGAGTCCGGGGGTGAGTGCAAGATCAAATCTTGGCTCAACTTCTCCATCCATGACAAAACCGGTTGTCTTAATTGATCAATCAAATTGATTATGTTAAGAACTTTTTATGCATCTTTGTAGTGTCATTAGTCATTCTAGATCGGAAGAGCTCCTTAGATATCCTCGATATCTATCGGTCCTACTTTCCTCACCATCAACTACTTGATGTGCGGGAATATAGTAAAACATCCATAGTTTCATCTTGTATTTGAAGCTCGTTACTTTCGTGGATGCGAGCATGATGCATTGAGCCAATATGCATCATCTTGCCACTTTCTAAAAATAGCAATCTCTTCCTCGGAGGCATTATGCGCAACCATTGCGAGGATAGGCGTATTAAGGACATAAGATAGCTTTTCACCATGAGAACTATTCTCAAATTCCTTAACTTATCCGCTTAATTGATGCCGTTAATTTAACATCTAATATGCTTCGCGATGATAGTAATTTTAGACATTGTAAAATTACGTAAATGAATTTGTAATCAACAATATTTTAACATACATTCTTTTATTAATTACCAAAATAAATTAGGTCTTGTTTTAAATTGGTATCTCCCACTATTTTCTTCAAACTATATTACCCTCACTTATATAGTTCGGTTAAAAAATCAAATTAAAGATCTGCTAAAGTGAGAATAAGGATCCCATTTCAAATGTATATAGCCTTGTGGTGACACAACAAACTATATATAAATAAATAGGTAGACAACTTTTGTCAATTACATCAACTATACAACTCCTTGTCTTTTGCCTCTCAGATTATTTTGATCAGTGGTGGTGGCATCCGAATCAAAATTATCCAAGTTAATTCGACCTAGCACTCCATATATTCAAAAAGAAAAATATCATCCTTGTGGTGACACAACAAAACAATATTGTTCAATTTTCTTTATAAGCATCAAATGTGATAAATTAACATCTTAAATACTTAATACTTGCCTTGTGGTGACACAACAAACTAATATTAAATATTTAATACTCTATTAATTTTATCATGCTATAGAAAGGCGACGTTCGATATTCCAAATATCTTTGAACGCTTAGGATTTAATATTAAAAAATTAAGGGTTTGTTATTAATTTGTCTCATCTTGTTTAAGCATTGCATTATATATATATATAAAATACGCGTCGTATTAATAAACATGCGAAGCATGTTTGCATAATATATAATATATATAAAGTATAAGCATGCACATATAGAATACTATATTCTACCCGAATTGATTATGGACTTTTATTCTAGTTTGGTTCACTAGAGCCACCAAGTGAACCAAAAGGTCAAACTCCCCAGGGGTGCAAGAAATAATATTTAAATATAACTATTACATTTAAACTCTGGCTCCATTACAAACGGGTTTTTAAGCGCTCTTTGTTTCTTGATCTCCAATTCTTCAAAATTAATTCTAACTATTCCTATTACAAAACTATTTAAAATAAATAGAAACCTTGATCGTGATCGAGGGAAGTACATAGGAGAGAGATAGAATTTACATTAAGAAAAATTAGAGAAGGCAGGTGCACGCAGACCCCATTTAATAAAACTCATACATTCATGCATCCAACTAAAATAAAATCCAATCGCATTGGTTAATAGTCCATAATTAATCCCATTTATTATCATACACATCATCATATGATCAATAAATAACATTCATCATATGAATAATAAACATTTAATATATATATTGATATCATTTAATGGGCAAATTTAGTTAGTATAAAATCTAATTTTGAATCAAAATAAACTCCTTTATTTTAATCCAAATTTAAATCAAAATAAAACTATTTTATTTTAATTTATCCAATTTTGAATAAAATAAACTATTTTATTTTAATCAAAATCTTTAATCAAAATAAACTCCTTTATTTTAATTAATTATGGAATCCAATTCCATGTAAAAAAAAAATATTAAAGGAAACACGAATTCTTTTTCTATTCACAAATAAACACTTTTATTTTGAATAATATGAAATCTTATTTCATATCTAAATAAACTCCTTTATTTAAGAAAATACGGATTCACTTTCTATTCATAAATAAACTCTTTTATTTAGAATAATATGAAATCTTATTTCATATCTAAATAAACTCCTTTATTTAAGGAAAGATGGAATACAATTTCAACTCCAATTAGTTATCATGGAATCCAATTCCAACTCTAATTAGTTAGCATGAAATTTAATTTTAAAATTAAAATAAACTTTATATTTTAATATAAAATAAATTTTTATTTTAATATTAAAATAAAATTTTATTTTAATAATAAAATTATTAAGAATATTATATATATATATATAATAAAACAAAACCGTTATTTTATTATATATATAATAAAACCGTACATTTAGTATTCACGTTAATATCTATATGACACTTACCGTACACATACATATATAAACCTGCTGCAACAAGATTTTAAAGTGGGTCCCATCCACTAATAATATATATTAGTTAATATAGGAAATCATTATCCTGAATAATCCAAGTGGATATCTAAAGAATGATTCACGTGATGGGAAACCTTTTAATCATATGCATGATACGCAGGTTATATATATATTACGATATTAACCAAGCAAGATTCATCATATGTATCATGATTCAATTAAGAGCGAATTCGCGAAAACTATTTTTTTTTTTTTTTTAAATAAATTTTATACAATAAAATTATGCCCAATTAAATTGTTCTAAACACATATCAATATATATATAAAATATAAAACAATTAATAATTCGCATAAAGGTTTGGCTCTGATGCCACTGTTAGGTTTGTAATATTCAAGAACGCAATCAAATTGCAAAATTAAGCGGAAGCGAGATAAAATCAGAGTTTAAAAAAAAAATTACAAACCATATACCCGGATCACCCTTTATGCATAATTATTAATTAAACGAAAAGATAAAGAATAAAATCATACCCTTGAAGATCGAGCTTCCTCAGGTACAAGTTCACCTCCAAATCCTTTCGCGTTCAACTTGAATCCACCGGGTTTGGTTCCTTCCTTTGATCAACGTTAGCCACCCATATGTTTGGCCTCTAGAGGTGATCCACCAAAGAAAAATAAAGATTCAAGAAGAAGGGGTATTTGGCTCAAACCCTAGTTTTCTATCTCTATAGAAAAGAACGTACTCTCCAACAAATTGGAATTATGTCGTTGTAAAAGTCAACAACCCCCAACACCCATAATAAGACTCCTCTTATTTATAGATGTGGGCAACCAACCTTAACAATTAAGGAATTGGGATTTATTTAATTAATTAAAATCTTTTAATTAATTAAGCTCCCTAATCTTATTAGGGATAATTAATTAAACTCCTTTAACTAATTTTCCTTCCTAATCCAATTAGGAATAAATGAGAGTACTTATATTAAATTAATTCCTAAACTCTTTTAGAAATTAAAATAATAATAATTGTAATAATATTAATAAGACTCCTCTTATTAATTTATATTTAATATTTCTAAAATATTAAATAATAAATATTAAGCTATTTAATTTATTCTATCACCATAGATTAAATTAAATATACATAACATATTATTACGATTATGCCATTAACTTCTTAAATAATTATTCTTCCTTTTATGGTGTGACCTTTTGGGTTCTCCATATTAAACCTAGGTTGAATAAATCAATTAGAACAATTCTAATCTTATTTAAATAAATAAATTAAACAATTAATTTATTTAAATAAATAATATTTATTCTACAATAGGGATAAGCTCTCCTGCGATCAACGACTTTCCGGATAATATAGATTTCAACATTAATCATTAAAGAACCTTTGAGTAAATAGTTACTGCACAATTCAATCCTTCCACCATACAATGTCCCAATTAAATATAAGACATGGAATTCTTCACAAGTCTTATTTTATTTAATTATATGTATTTCGATCCTTAAATGCACAACATCAAATAATGCAAATTAGAAACTCCTTTCTAATTTCATTACGCGCTGCCCCAAGGACTCTTGGGTTGTCATTTATCGAATCACATAGGACATTTCTCTTCTTTTATTAGAAGTGGTAGATTCTTTATTGATCATACATTATCTCCATGCACAACTTGTTATACCCAAGCATACCCTTTGATATACCCTAAGGTCTTAAGGAATAAGTCAAAGTATAACTCATCATACACAAGATACTGATGATGATCTCAAGTCCAAGGATTACTTGTACTACTATCACTCTGAGGAATTTCTATTGACAGCAAATAAAACTCCATTAGGTATTCCTTAGCGAGCCACGTTCAAAGGAACTTATTCTCTAATAAGCACCTACATACTTGCTTTAGTGTCTCCACACAAATGATCATGAGATCAATCATCCTCATCCATGAAAGCAAGCAACGTATGCACCAATCTATCCGGATTCACTAATCCCCAATTTAGTAATCCAATGATTGGGAACTATTTTAGTTTTAAGCTTTCTAAGAATTTAGATCTCATTAGAATGATCATCATCATTATTCTAAAAGCATTGCTTAAAACTATGGGTTTATCACATATTATAAAACAGCATCATGTAGATAATTAAAAGCCTTTAATAAATTAATACTTTTTATTAATAAATGAATAAGATTGTTACAAAGTATATGCTTTATCATCAAACATGATTGGCTTGTGTGCATATTACTTTCAAAAGATTGATGGGAGGGGATTAGTTGATGCGTACCGTGACGAGGTGTCTAATTTTATGAACAAAGCAATAGAACATGCATGTTGATGATCTAAACGGAAAGATGAGATGCCCATGTCTCAAGTGTAAGAACATGATATGGAAGGCTACTTGGATGAAGTGAAATTTGACTTATATTCATGTGGGTTTGTGGATGGGTATTCTATGGATTCATCACGGGGAATCGAGTTGAGTTTAGAGATCTGTCGAAGCAAGATCAGAGACCAAATCAGATAACTATGATGTCGTGGAGATGTTGGTAGATCGTATGGCCCTACGAATATTGGTAGGGTGAAAATGAGCACCGCATCAAGCAAAGTCTTGATCAACAAAAGCCAAATGATTCAAAGAACGCTTTCTACAAGATGTTATCTCGATCGTGGACCCCATTGTATCCTGAACACAACAAGCACACCAGGCTTTCTGCAGTGACGAAGCTTTCACACTACAAGAATGAGCATGACTGCAGTGAAAGATGATTCAATGATTTACTTGCTATTTTCAGGGAGTTTTTACCTAAGGAAAATACCATATTATTGTACACAACGCATTCAAATTGGAATCGCGAGCTTCTAACCCGGGGATGACTACATCACAGATGGAAGCATTCACTAATGACAATTTTCATTAGTGGTTTAAGAGAAGGGTCAAAGAAGAGAACACTTATGAGCGTTTTAGAGATGTCATTTTAGGCCCGTACAAACTCGTTAGCTCATTTCCAAGTTGTAACGTGAATGGGTATAGATTCAAGGTTGATGACTTGAATGAATTGACATCAGTCAACTCTGGCGTTGTCGTGTTGGGAAGTTGTTATGGAGATTCTGAGTCTAATTACTATGGAAGATTAAAGGAAGTGGTTGTGCTCAATTATCCAGAGGCTAAAAAAATCGTTACATTTAAGTGTCGCTGGTTTGATACTGCAAAGGGTGCTAAAGTTGATCGTAATAGAATCCTCACAGTAGATATAAAATCAAATTTACAGTCTGATGACGTATTTGTGTTAGCCAACCAAACAACTCAAGTGTACTATGCCCCTAATGTCGTAAATTATAGACGCCCTGGTATACAGTTGTGACAACGAAGACTCGGTCATTTGATGGTACTAATCTGTCTGGAACGGATGACCCGTTGCAAGAACAAGTTAGCAATCCCAGCTACGTTGTGCTATATGATGATGATGTATTGGTTGATGATGTCGTTGATGTACTCGATGTTGACGAAGTGGAGGAAGATGTGGTTGTCAGACCATATGTGATGGTAGAAGATGATACTGAGGAAGAAATTGATACAGAAGAGGAAGAGACAGAATCAAAAGATGAAAATGAAAATGATTTTGATTCTGACGGGTTTGACGACGTACTACTTCACTAATTGGTGTTTTGTAAATATTATACAAAGAAATTATATATAATAATTGCAATGAAATTTAATTAATGTCATCGTATCTATGTCTGTTATTTCAGTAGTACAACTATGCCTCGACATAGTGGTGGAGGTGGTCGTGGTGGCGGCTGCTCCGGATCGGGTGACTACTCCCAGGGCGGGTCGTCTTCAGATGCTAATGAGTTGATTTCTTTTTTTGGGCTCAGTAACATTTTTTTCATAACTATATTATACATTCATTGACAATGTCATAACTATATTAAACATACAGATGTTAGACGTCGGCGTCAGCGAGGGCCTAACCTCGGTCGATTAGGTCATCCGCCCGGCGATTAATACGGCGTCGTTCCGATTGATGTCGGCTTCCGTGCGTAGTAGGTTTCAACTATCACTTATGTTCAATTGCGATGATATTATTATGTGATTAATAAATTCAAATGTTCTTAATAAATTTTGTATTCTAGTATTATAGATCATGTCGTTAAGGCGACCGTACACGCCATCTGCCTAGCGCATCTCCCTACTGGCTGCATACGATTTAGCCAGTACTCGCGTTATGATGCGAGCTTCATGGTGACAGTGTTGCGGGATTTTTACATAAGTTGAATTACATATATTAAATCAAGGTCCATGTTATTTATATATTGTTCAAATAATTAATTATACATATGTTATGTCTGTTTTATAGAGATACTCTCACTTTAATACTAGCGGCCGTTGTCGAGTCTTTGGGGTTCTGAGGATACCAACTATACTTGCCGCCAGAGGTATAATATTATTCATGTTATATATATTTTTTGTAGAAGCTTTAAAGCACACGTCTGCGTCCCAGAGCCCCCGTGGGACCATCACATACGGGCGTTGGCTTAGGCGATGTTTTGTTCTAGCGATGTTATGGTCATGCCGGTGTCGGAGGGTTTGAGACCAATCCGTTGTTCTATCGTCGGGACACCTTGGTAGTTCTCGCCTCCATCATCACTTGTGCAGACGTTCTTGTTGGTGCCACCGCCGAGAAAACCTGCATTATCCTTTCAGAGCAATGGGCCGCGATACATGACGAGATTGTTCGGATGGTGGTTAACTTAGTCGAGGACGCGTTTGGTCCGATGTTGAGTCAGCGCTCAAATGCTCAGGTATACTATTCGTTTTAAATTCAAATATATATTCTGCATGTAATTTAATTTTCATTTAGTTATCTTTAAATGAATCATATATATGGACTAATGAGTTACATTATATTGTATCAACAGGGTGACGAGTGGATTGACGAGAGGGATGACGACGATGGCAATTTTCTTACTCCAGAAAGAAATCGGCCTTGCCACCATGATCCTCCTCATCTGGGGCTCTACTAGTTTTACTTAGTTTACATTCATTTGTAGTTTACATTATTTTTGACTTAGTTTACATTCTGAGTTACATTATTTTGTAGTTTACATTATTTTTGATGTATTTTAGTTTAAACCTTGTTATTACTTTGGTTTTATTGCGGTTTGACATTTAGTTTAATTTAGCTTAATGAGATGTTTGATATAGTTTAGTTTATATTAAGGAGATGTTTTTGACCTTTTTACTTCTCATTTAGTTGGTTTTTGACATATTTTCGGCCTTGGTAATTGTAATTCATGTTATTGGTCATATTGTTAGCTTGTGTATGTGTATGTGCTGTTGGGAATACAGGTACAGGTACAAGATGTGGGTTAAATCCCTGGATATTGCCAAAACAAATAAAATATTAAAAAACCCTATTCTCGACGGAATAGTACTATTCTTGACGGATTTCTGTCAGAAATAAGTTCTTCCCATTTTGGTCATGTGCCACGTGTCACATCTAGTCTCGACGTAATAGTGATACTATCGACAGAATTTCATCGAGTGTAAGGAATTTGCAATTTTTGTCACATTGCCACGTGCATGCTTAGCATCGACCGAATAGCCTCGACAGAAGGTTTTCAGTCGGAAATATATTAACCCCGAATGAATATTCGGTCGAGGATAAGTCCGTCGATGTTAATTATCCCCGACCGAAAGATCGACGGACTTAATTTCGACCTGCTTATATACGACCGAATTTCCGATCGAATATTCCGTCGGAAATAAGGTTAACCTCGACGGAATATGCTTATTACCGACGGACTATTCCATCGGAAATAACCCTTTTTGTTGTAGTGATGGTGAGGTAGTCGCCATGACTTTTTTGCCGCCCCAATTACCTTAATTTATATTATATAAAGAAACTTACGTTTGTAGGTCATTCTAATCAGACAAAGCCGTCGCCATGATGACCTAACTTTAAAAAAATTAGAAAATTGAGAAATTCCTTGTTCATTTACATATACATAATTGTACTGTTATAAACTAAAGAAAAAAATAATTCTTCACGAACGAATATTAATAACAATCAAATCTTTTGTTATTAACCATCAAATATGTAGATAACGTAATCACATATAGATAAAAGTAGTACTCTGTAGATATAAAATGTAATCATAAACCAATCAATATAGTTAGATACATAAACCATCATAACACACAACTTCAACTAAAAACTCTTACAACTTTAACTGTAAAAAACTCTTACATTTGAATATAACTAAAAAGACACAAATAATACATGCTCCTAATAATTTATATCATCAAAGCCATCAATATTAGAATCGTCATCTTCGAGCAGAAACTCTTCAATATTCATGTCATCACCATCTTCGTCATCATCAACGATATCTTCATTAATATCTTCCTCCTCAACAACATCGTTTTCACTTTCAACGTCGACAAAATCATCCTCGTCTTCACTAGACTCGCTAATAATTGTTACATCAGCAGGTGTAACACTGGTAGACTCGACTTGTAAAGGTTCATCGTTTGGACGAGGAGTTGTGCGTTGAAAACCACGAGCTTTGGTGGTTATAACAACATTACATGAGCTTACAGGAGTCTTAACACTCCGTGTGTAGTACACCTGCGTTGCTTGACTTGCTAAAATAAAAGGCTCGTTTGAGTTTAGTTTTGACTTAACATTTACTTTCACCAGTCTTGAATTTTTATCTACTCTAACTCCATTTTCAACATCAAACCAGTGACAATTGAAGCAAACTAACTCTTTCTGACCCCAATATTTGAGAACGACTACTTGTAGCAATCATCCATACTAGTCATCCTAAAGCTACCTTTAACCACAACACCAGAATCAGATGAAGTGACTTCCCCAATTTTGTAGCACTTAAATCTGTAACCGTTGACAATGCATCATGTATAAGTATCTATACATCTTTCAGGGTTGTTTGCTATAAGCTCTAGCCAAATGTCAGCTTTATCATCTGTGAGGACCTAATGTACAGTAACACAACATATTCTAAAGTTAATTACGCCATAAGATTCATCCATGTAGGTAAATTCATTTAGCTGCTAATTAGTTAGACTTACATGATCTTTAAACCATTACAAAAATTCTCAATTTCTTAAATTTTGCAAATCCCCGTCCGATATAATCGGATTCTCTTCACGTATCTCAGCATCATATTGACTAGAGTACATTTATATACTTAATGTGTATGGAAGGAACTTATAGCAATAACACAAGAAATATATAATTATTACTGACTTAATGTATGACGCTACTTCATTTATGTTGACAAGTGCATACAATGTGGCAGTTGCATACTCACTATCAGTCAAGAATCGCATTTTTCCAGCCGAATAGTTGTACAGGATGACTAAAGGTCGTTAATTCTCCATTTTCCTCTTACGCAACAGCCTCATTCCAACGTAAGTGATTGTGCCTCGTCTGAACATTCGGCTGAAAGTATAATGAGCATACATTAACAAGTTCCTCCATAACATAACTCTCAACAATTGACCCTTCTACACGGGCTCTGTTCTTCACCTTTTGTTTTAGACATCGCATATACCTATGTGTTATATATGCATGTATACATTAGTAAAAAGAATAAACATTTCAGCGAATTAAAAACATTAATGTAATTACCTCTCGAATGGATACATCCATCTACATTGCACGGGACTACCAAATTTAGAAATTAGAAAGCTGTGTCAATGTTTGAAGAAATTAGAAAGCTGTGTTAATGTTTCAACCACACGTTTCGGTAACAAGTCGATAAATTCCACGTGGATCAACTTCTACATGAATACATGACAATCATGAGTTTTGAGACCCCGAAACTTCAGTTCTTTGACTTTATAATACATTGCTATATTCGAAGAATATCCATCTGGGAGCTTCAGTCCACTGATCCAATTACATATCAATAACAAATGTTCACTGGTTAAAGTATAATTAGCTTTAGGCATTACCGTCTTATTACCATTCTGATACAGCCACAGATGTTCCCTAATCTTCATTTCTACCAAATCAAGTCTCGACTTGTTATTGTCCTTTGGTCTACCACTAACATCTAGGACTGTATAAAAAATGTTATCAAATACATTCTTCTCAGTATGCATCGGATCTAAAAAATGACGGATGCATAGTGTAGCCCAATAAGGCAGGTCAAAGAACATGGATCCGTGTGTCCAGTTGTGAACCTTGTTGTAACCATAAGCTCGCTCAAATCTTTGATTCTTCTCTGGAGGTAGAAAATTCAAGTGACTAATCCAGCTCAACACTGTTGTCCTAGAAAAACGGTCAGGTACTTAACGTTTCTCTTTTTTTTCGATTGAATTGTCTACTCATCCGTCGATAACGATGTTCAATCGGCAAAAACTTTCTGGATTTTGCTAAGAAACTCATTTTTCCCCCATGTTTGAGCCGCATAGCTTTAACTGGCCCCATGCACATGGGACATGACAAGCCCCCGTGAGTCGACCATCCACTAATCATTCCTAACGCCAGGAAGTCATTTATGGTCCACAGTAAAGCTGCCTTCATGTCAAAGTTATGTTTAAGAGATACATCATAAGTTTGAACCCCTTTATCCCACAACATCTTCAACTCATCAACTAACGGCCTGAAGTATAAATTGATGTCTTTACTTGGACTCTTATCACCCGAAATCAGTAAAGGCATGAACATGTAGAGATCTTTCATGCACATCGAAGGTGGGAGGTTATACACAACAATAATCACCGGCCAAGTTAAGTAGGGCTTAGTGTAAAGCCCATTAAACGGATTAAATCCATCCGTAGCAAGTCCAAGTCTAACATTGCGAACTTCTTCAGTAAATGAAGAGTGCTTTCTGTCAAAACTTTTCCACTCAAGACCATCTGTCGGATGATTCAGTTGACCTTCGACTATGTCCCGTGTTGAGTGCCACCTCATATACTTGGTGGTATATGTTAACATAAACAACCACTGAAGCTTCGGCGCAATGAGAAAGTAATGTAAGATCTTTCTCGGCACGTCTTTTCCCTTTTTTTCATACTGCTCATCAAGATTCTACTTGTCTGCGCAGATATCACATGACCTCTTATCTTTATTGACATCATCTTAATACAACATACAATCATTCTCACAAGCATCAATCTTCTCATATATACCCTAGATTGAGCCTTTTGACCATTTTCTTCACATCATAGTACGACTCTGGTAACTTATTGCCTGCAGGTAAGAACTCATTCACAATGTTTAGCAGTTCATTAAAACCTCTCTCGCTGCAGTCATGCTCGTTCTTGAAGTGTAAAAGCTTAGTCGCTGCAGATAAGACAATGTGCTTTTCGTGCCCGTCATACAGTGGCGTCGCTGATTCTTGAAATAACTCATAGAAACCCTTTGCCCCGTCAGTCGACTCTTGTTCGATGCTACCGTCATCACTGTTTGTATTCCACTAGAATAATGAACCAACAACTTCGACTATCATGTTAGTACAGTCAAAGGTTTCGTCACCTCTAGATTTCACTTCTAATTCATATTCATCCAACTAGGTTTCCCCATGATATATCCATATCGTATAACCCTGCTTGAACCCATACGAAAAGAGATCGCACAGGACATCACTCATTTCCTTCCACACTTCATTTACACACCTCTTACAAGGACATCTAATTTCATCGTCGCTGACTTGCTCAAACGCGAAATTGAGAAACTGTCCAACCCCACTACGGTAATCAGAGCTAAGCCCACTCTTATCAGTGGATACCTTACGTTCCATCCAACTTCGATCAACATACATCTTGGTCTATACAATATGGGTTGCTATATATGAGAAAAAATAAAACACAAATATGATCGGAGGTTTAATGTTTATGCATACATATGAGTGTCCTAACTTCATCTCCACTATAACGGGCCGGCTTTTATCCCATTCCCGAATGCGTCATCCCACCTAATGCCAACAACATGCACACATCTTTATATTTTAAGAAATTTCGGTAGCACCTCCCCATGGTCTTTAAGTACACGAAATAGACTACCACGTCTTTGTTGGGTAAAATCTTGTTACGCACAACACACAAGTATACGTGGTCAAAAAGTAATAGAGTTTAAGTAGAGTATCGTTCCCACAAGAAAATTATTAATACAAATTAAAAAATACTAACTCTTAACCAAACAAATTTTATTTAAATAATCAATTTAAGGTTATGAATTAGATTATTTAATTAAACTAATTTCTAATTACCACTAGTTAAAAATCAGATTATGGAGATTTAAGATCACAACTTCACTTATTACTTCACTTAAATTAATACACTTCTTATCAAATATGCTCACTATTCTGAATTATTAATCAAGAACACATAAATAAATATGACCATCTCTCAATGCATCATACTCAAATCAACTTAAATCCATAGATGATAGAATTAAGAAGAACACCCTAGTTAACTAATTCACTATATAGATCTCTATGTGAATTACAATTAAAGAGGATTTTAAACACAAGTTTTCTATCAGATTACATGCGATGTATAGGTATATCTCTATCCTAGACATAAATTATGAATTATAATGCAATGCAGAAAACACAATCACATACTATTATGATCAGATCTAAATCTATAATCCATCTCTTGAGTATATAGATTATCACGTTAATTGTTAGCTAGGCAATTAAGCAATAAGCACAAACCATAATAGACAATCCAAGAATAATCGCAATAATTAATAGAGAAGAATATTAAAATAAACTACGCAACAAGCTCTATTGTAATCTTAAACAATAATTTAGTTCATGATTATTGAATTAAAACCAAGAATCCATAATTGAATAAACATTAAAAGACAAAAATTAGAGTAGAGAAAAGAAGAGAATAAAATCTGTTGTTAGCAAATTTCATGTTCCCTCTTGCTCCTACTCTTGATCTTCAATGGTCTCCAAATTGCTTTAATCTCTAAATCTAATAAAAACTAGGGTTTTATTCTAATCTACTCTAATATAATGGAATCATCCCCCTTAATCCCTGTTATTCTCCTCATTTTATATGCCTCTTTATATGTCTTTTAGCCTTCCTTAAAGTCCTTGAAACCAACAGCTCAAATCAATCCTTCTTGAACTTAACTTCTGAAAACTCTTTTTCTTCCCGACAAGCCCACCCCGGCGGGCTTTTTATACTAGGAAATTGTCGCCCCGGCGGGGGTCAATCTTGAATGCCACCCCGACGGACTTTTTACACTAAGGATGCCCGCCGGGGCGGGCTTTCCTTACCATAAATTACAGAAATGCCACTAAGCTCCATTTTTCATGTTTTGACCTTTCGAAGTCATTTCCTACAACACAAAGACAAAAATAAGTAAAATGATACTAAAAATACTGAAAGTTAACAAAGAATTAAGCCTTAACGGTGTTCAATTCGTAGGTATAAAACCCACTCATCAGTCGTAGCCTAAATATGCACCCGAAGAACATCAAGAGATATTCAACAAAAATTCTCAAAATATAAAGACATTCTTAAGCCGTTAACACAGACCTAAGTGGGATCGAAACATTCAGGAACAGTTCCAAAAAGGGACTATTCGAGATTCACTTCTATTAAGTGAATCTTGAACGGGTTTCTAAGTTTCTTAAACTATATGGAAAAATTTGCAAATGCAATAATCAGAAAGATAAGTTTGATTATTGAAACAATATTCTCATTGGAGTATTACAAAGAAAAGAATGGCAGTCCTTAAGCTAAATAAGAAACATGCAATACACACATCATTAGCTTATTAAAATGTAAACTTACTCATATAATTTTTTTTTGTTCTATAACACAATTTCTCAATACATCACATCACATTTTAAATTACATGTTCCCTAATCCCTCGTACCAAGTGTTTTTCATATTTTAATAATATTATATTGTATTTGAAACTAGAGGGACATACGACTTAATTAGGAAAATCATTTATTTATTAAATATATTTAAATTCTTTTGCTTGTGTCTTTTCACATAGGCACAAGGCATTCCATTAGTATCGTAAAATTTAGTACTTAAAATAGAATCCAATAAAAATCATATCAAATCCCTAATCATTATTAATAAGAAATTTTAGATTCAATTCCACCAATACCCAAATTATGGAATTAGAATCTCAGTTAAAAATATAATTCATGTTTACTCAATTCCTATCTTTGGTCTAATAATCAATGTAATAATTATTCCCTCTATTGTTAACACCATACTTACCACTCCCAATTTCACCTTTTAGGCAAACTAAACTATACGATCAAGGCATTTTTATAAATAATTCGAGACTTTCCAATATAAATGGCCAAAAAGTCATAAAATATGGATTTTGCAAGTTAGTCCTCGTTTACATATCAGGTTACATAGCTCAATTGAACCCTTTGTTCGTAATAGAAAACTTCATTCTATGAACGCCTATAACGACATGTTTTAGGTCTGAAAGCAAATGTTTTCATTAATTTATATCAACTTTAACCTATAATAATAACATAGAATTCAGTCAGTTTTAGTACTACTATCACAAATTCCTTAACATTCATTGAGCATAACAAGGAATAACAAATCTCTACAAAGTCAATACTACAGTTTTATACATCATCTATACTAGTATAAATAAATGACAATTATGACAACATAAACAAGTGTCAATTATGACAGCATAAACATAAGTATTGAGCAAATTAATCACAGTCATATATTCACTTCATTTCATATCATTTATCATAGTAATAACTATTATTCAACTTAAATTACTTTGGGACACCTAGCAGCTATTCATTAAAACCGATTAAATTTGGGACAACTAGTAGTAGAATTTTTGAGTTTTACTTACAATGCCGCAAAAGGAAGAAGGTAGACACACGGGAGATGCAAGATGAAGAGGGCAATAAGCCGTGTACAAATGTTAAACTGAAAAAGTTTAATTTGGGGCAAAACATTAACTCAAACATATTATGAAACTGAAAATATAAAAATTTAGGGAAAAAATTAACCTCAAATGAAACCCTTACCTTACAAATTAGAAAAGTTGTTTCATGAGGTTGAATAAGAGATAACCCCAACTTAGAGTAAACCCAACACATACTAATTTGGGAACAAACCCAACATAGAGAACAAATTTAATTTGGGAACAAACCTAACACGAATACAGGCATACATTAACCGAAAATAGAATGCCAAACAAGGGAACTAAATCAAAGCATACATGAACCGAAAATTAAATTAATGTAAAATCAAAATATACCATAACTTTATTTAAGAATTTGGGTTTTTTTAATTCAAAAAAAATGAATTGGAGGATGAATTAGGGTTAGATTTGGGGAAATTTAATAATTTGAAACTAAACTAACCGAGCTTAAAGCGAGGCGATAGGATCATGGATGATACGACAATGAAAATTTGAAGAATGTCGACGATGAGCTTCTCGAAGCGTATTTACAACAGTGATGAGGAAAAGGAGGGGAGGATTATTTTTACGTGAAGGAGAGAAATAATACGCTAGAAGTAAATTAATACGGACTCATTCTTGACGGCATGTCCGTCGAGATTTTCCCCATCGAGATTGACTTCACAAGCGACGGGCGTCCCATCAAAAATAGCCTCTGTTTTCCGTCGCCTATGACTTTCTTTCCAGTGTATAAAATTCCCACCAAATTCTGCCCCGAGAAAGGTCATTCTCGACGGGACACATTAGCGATGTATATGCCATCGACATTAAGGTCATTCTCGACGAGCATAACGCCATCGCTAATGTTTCTGTCTCCAATGATTTATTTTTTTGTAGTGAAACTATTACCCATTTCTCACTTTGATAATTTACCTGTCAATTTTGTCAATTAGATGAGTAAACTATTAGTTTTTTCTACTTTCGTCCAAATTTACTTAACACGGCAGAAATTGATGACGTGTGTAAGACCCCAGCTTTTATAAATAAAGATGAATTTTTCTATAAATATTATTTTTGAATATTATGGAATAAATTTGATATAATGTTATAGTTGTGGGTAATATTTATAAATTTTGCAAAGTATGCAAGTTGTTATAAAATATTCGTTTGGTCGGGAATATTCTTTTGTTAGGGAATATTCGTACAACTACTCAATCATTGGTGGACCCCAATAATGTAATTATTGTCGGATTGAAAAACGACAAAAATATTTTATAAAAATAACTACGAGGTGTTACCGTTAAAACTGTTGAACTACCCGTTGGTAAAAAGTACGATGTCTGGCGTGGTTGTATAGTAAGAAGACACTTGTATTGATTATTGATGCTTACGTGAGAAGTCACTCACTTATGCTCAATTATTACTACGATAATTCTTTGCATCATATCTCTTATATTATTGATTCAATTATTGTCACGATTATCATCATATAATATGTTATAGTATTAAATCAATAATTGAGGCGACAAGTTATAAATGATTAATAATTGTTGAAAGATTAAATATGTGTTGATGAAAAATAAAATGATTTGTGGTAAGTTTGATTATTTTATGGGGGCTCGTATATGTCATCATCTAAGAGTCTCTTCGTCAATAGTAATTACCTTCGTCGAATAGTAATTACCCTTGTGAATAGTATTTACCTTCAATCGATAGTAATTACCTTCGTCGATAGTAATTACCCTTGTGAATAGTATTTACCTTCGTCGATAGTATTTACCTTCGTTAATAGTAATTACCTTTACCCAGACGTCGAACCACTTGTCGCTTTCACATTACAAAGCGTCCGAACCACTTGTCGTTTCACATTACAAAAGGTCAAACCACTTTTCTTTTCACATCATTAGTCGTCGAGCCACTTGCCTTTTCACACGGCGGTCTTAAGCTAGAAATCTTCTATAAATAGAGACCTAGGGCTTCATTATTTTTCACGAATTCATTCAAAGCAGAGAGAAAAAGTATAGAGAATAAGAGAGAAAGAAGAAGAGTATTTTGTTACTACATTCTTTGCGATATTCAATCTCCTACCAAATGTAAGGGGTGTTATTCTTTCTTATTCATGAAGAGAAAGCTGTTGTTATTCCATTGCTTATTATTACATTGGAATAACTTTGTATACGTGGTTTACCCTATACTTGGTGACATTCTTCTATTATTCATTGGAACATCCTCATCATGTGTTTTACACCGACTGGTTCCGCTCTTTATTATTATTACATTGGAACATCCATGCATGTGTTTTACACCCGGACTGGTTCCGCCTCTTTATTCTTATTACATTGGAACATCCCATGCATATGTTTTCTGCGGACTGGTTCCATTCTTTATTATTCATTGGAAAATCCCGTCATGCGCGTTTCTGCCGACCTGGTTCCGTTATTTATTATTACATTGGAATAACTTTATCTGCATGCGGCCTATCGCATGCATGGTGATTTCTTTTGTTATTCTATTCTTTATTATACCCGGTTGGTTAAAAATTTGACTTGTATACTCCATGAAATTAGTGGAATATCCTTGATATTTGCGTTTCATCCAAAGATCTTTTCATGATAATATTCTTCCGATCATTCTTAAATTTTATTCTACAAAACAAGATGTCATGTTGATAATTTGGGCGTTAATAATTCTTGGATAAAATAATTCTTGAACTTATTTTATTGAATTCTTATATCATTGTCATCATCCTCATGTTTATATTATGTTGAAAGTCATCTGTGGCACAGATGTGCGTAGATGGACTTGGTATGATTATGACCGAGAGACTATTCGTTAATCATGGCCGTATTGTTACAAATGATGTGATAAAAATCCTCGATTGGTAGTAGTGCATTGGTGGGCGAGTTGTTGGCATGATCATGACCATTAATGAATACACAAATATTCTTGGCGTGTAGTCATGAATAATTGTGGTCGTTGATACTAAAGAATATCCTTGGCCGTAGTGCGGGTGATTCGATGATGTGGAATATTTATTAAAGTTTGAGTCTCAAATTATAACGATGATGAAAAACCTTTTAAAACCTAAAAGATAGTAGACTTTATTTTCTACTTGACTCTTTTAATGGATTGCATATTCATTGCAGATTAAATTGGTTGTCTATTGTATTTTATCGGTTTAACATTGTTGAAGACTATTGTTAATTTATTACGCATTATCTTAGTCATAATATTTCTTCTTGGGCTAGTTGAGCTCACCCTTTCTTTCACCGTTTCTCTTGAAATGAAAATATAAATTTGACGAGTCGGAAACGCAGTGATGGTCCCGAAGATAGCATTAGTAGTCCTCATTATTACGTGAAATAGTGTGATAATAATTGTAATGAGGACTCCTTTTTGAGTTTGTATAATATCTAGTAGACGATATTTGTATTTAAACTCACAGCTTTATGTATTAAGTTGTATTTAAATTACATACCATGTAAGTGGCGACCCAAGATGGGTGATGTATACCTAATTTTGGGGGCGTCACGGTTGATATCGAGCTTAGGGATATGATCCTCGGCTAAGATGTGAGAATAGTACTAGGAGGGAGGCAGAATACCTTCGCTAGTATGACCTACCTAAGTTTATGTCTTTATTTTATTGATTGGTCGGAAGATAGGGATAATTTGTTACATGTCAATTTACCTTTTGTTTTGTGGCGATGATCGAAAATGACATCCGAGAATGTTGAGAATAAGAATGGAAATATGCAGCGATCGTTGATTCACCACATATCAATAATCGTGGATAATATGCATCGGGAAGGCGACAATCCTCATGCAAAACAACAACACCGACCAAATGATGAATGATCAAATGTTCGGAGGCTTTATGCAATTTATGCAACAAAGAAAGCAGAGCGACTCTTGTGCAAAACGTGGGGTGGAAACACGGAAAACTCTCGGCGGTCACCGCTAAACAATTCAAGGAGCTGGGACCACCGGGAGTTTAAGGGAGAGCCAAAACCACTTCGGCGGAAGCATGGATAAAGCAGATTACCAAGATATTTGATGTCTTGGGATGCTCCGAGAGCAAAAGGTTCCCTTCACGCCTTTATGTTGCGGAGGCGATTCTTGGTGGGAATCGGTAAAACGACTCAACTTCTTTGTCTTGAAGATATCTTGGGAGAAGTTCCAGAGTCATTCAACGAAAAATACTTTCCCGAAAGTATTCGCCACATGAAGGAGGTGGAGTTTATCAAGTTGGAACAAAACAATATGACCGTGGTCGCAATACGAGGCAAAATTTGCGGAGTTATCACGGTTTAATTCCCACTTTGGTGGATAATGAAGAGAAATGGCGTGAATGTTTTTAAGAGGTTTGAAGCGGGAGATACGTCCAACATCTTATTTCTCATAAACCGTGTTTGTATTCGGATGTTGTAAATAGGGCTCGATTAGTGGAACGCGATAATGAGTCAACGCAACTAAAAGAGAGCGTATAAAGAAAAATTATAATACCAAATGAGTAGTCATCGAGCGGTGACAACAAGCGTGGAGGGAATCAATGGGCCGATATGGTAACCACTTCCGGTGGTAATCGTGGCCAAAACAATAAGAATGGACATTTCAAGAAACGGAGATTCAACAATGATGGAAAGACGTCAGCACCAGCACCCATTGTTAAGGAAGGAGAAAGACCACCTATCATATGCTTCAAATGCGGAGGAGAGGGATACATCAGTCCAAACTGCGTCATTCCATCCAAAGCATGTTATAATTGTGGAAGAGAAGGTCACTTAGCTCGATTTTGTCATTTACCGAAGACAAATTCAGCTAGGATGGAGGCACCAAAGGCCATCCCAAAAAATTCAAAACCGGTAGTACAAGGGAAAGCGTTTGTTGTGACCTCCCAAAGAGCAAAGAATCCGAATGAGGTCATCACGGGTAAGCTTATCATAAACTCTAATGAAGTCTATACTTTATTTGATACTGGGCTCTACCCATTCTTTATTTCTCCTACTTGCATTTTCATCGATTAAATTTAACTC
This sequence comes from Panax quinquefolius, assembly GCA_020205615.1. Lineage (NCBI taxonomy): Eukaryota > Viridiplantae > Streptophyta > Magnoliopsida > Apiales > Araliaceae > Panax > Panax quinquefolius. Next base: position 138,240,419 of record CM035168.1, on the reverse strand, counting down.
CGGAGAAATTAGACTTTGACTTATCTTTGGAAACTCCGTTGGGAGAAACCTTCATTACATCCACTTTGCTTATAAGTCTTGTTTGGTTCAAATCGGTACCCTCACATTACTGTCGATCTTATTTCATTAAAAATACTTGCATTTGACATGATTCTAGGGATTGATTGGTTAACTACTTATCATGCAAAAATTGATTGTTTTTATAAGGTTGTTAGCTTTCATATTCCTAATCAACCTATTATGCTGAATTCAAACGACCAAAACCATTAAAATCAATCACGGTCATCTCTGCCATAAAGCTATTCGCTTATTGAAAAAGCGGATGTCAAGCTTTCTTAGCTCATGTCACGATTTAAACAAAAATACGCCGGTTTTGAACGATATTTCTATTGTTAATAAATTTCTGACGTATTCCCCAAGAACTTCGGCCTACCCCAGGCGTGAAGTTGAATTTTGTATCGACCTTGAACCCAGTCTAAAACCTATTTCCAAAGCCCCATATCGAATGGCTCTATTGAACTTCGTGGAGTTAAAGACCCAACCGCAGGAATTGTTAGACATTGGCTTTATTCGTCCTAGTACTTCTCCTTGGGGTGCTCTGCTCTATTCGTGAAGAAGAAGAAAGATGGGAGTATGCGACTTTGTATTGATTATCGGGAATTGAATCATGTCACCATCAAAAATAGGTATCCATTGCCACGTATTGATGACTGTTTGACCCGATTGCAAGGAGCCAAATTCTTTTCAAAGATAGATCTTAGTTCCGATATCACCAATTGAAGATTAGAATCACCGAAATTCCAAAGACGGCTTTCGGAAACTTCGATGACGGGCATTATGAATTCCTAGTCATGTCCTTTGGATTGACTAATGCTCTCCGCTTTCATGGATATGATGAACCGAGTATTCAAGGAATATTTAGATCACTTTGTGGTCGCCTTTATTGATGACATCCTTATTTATTCCAAAAGCCGTGAAGATCATGAGCAACACTTGAGGTGACACTCCAAAAGCTTCGTGAATATAAGCTTTATGCCAAGTTGAAGAAATCGAGTTCGGCAAGAAGAAGTAGCATTCCTTGGGCACGTGGTATCAAGTCATGGAATATCTGTTGACCCAAAGAAAGATTGAAGCTATTCAAAGTCGGGAACAACCTAAATCGATGGCCAAAATCGTAGCTTTCTCGGTTTAAATTTGGTTATTATCGGAGATTCGTGGAAGGATTTTCTCGAATCGCTATTCCATCGACTCGGTGACTCGGAAAGATACAAAGTTCGGTTGGAGCAAAGAATGTGAGAAGAGTTTTCAAGAACTCAAGAGAGACTTATTTCAAGACTGCTCGACAATACCATCTCGGCTCGGAGGATTTGTCATCTCTGATGATGCTTCGGGCAAAGGGTTGGGATGTGTTCTTATCGACATGGAAAAGTTATAGCTTTATGCCTCGCGACAACTCAAAGAATATGAGAGGAATTATCCTACTCATGATCTAGAGTTAGAAATGTTATCTTCTTGACTTAAAATTTGGAGGCATTACTTGTATGGGGAGAAAGTAGTAGAGATCTTTACGGATCATAAAAGCCTCAAATATTTCTTCATTCAAAAGGAACTCAACATGCGACAACGACGTTGGCTTGAATCTGAAAAGATTATGATCATACCATCCAATACCATCCTGGAAAAGCGAACGTGGTAGGTGACGATTGAGTAGAAAAATCATATGCAAGTCTGAGTGCGATATTGTCAACGCTTGAGGCCCATTTTGTGTGACTTGCAAAGGATGGAGATAGAGTTAAAGACTCCGGGGACGCGTGTGATGATAAGCGAATATACGAGTAGAACCGACTTTAATCGATAAAGTTAAAGTCGCTGAGCTACGGACACGGAGATGATGCGTTATGAGGAAGAAAGTGCAAAAGGTGCTATCTTTAGCAAGAATCGATGAAGAAGGAATACTTGAAATCAACTCCGGACTTTGTGTTCCTAACGACCCCGATTTAAAGTATAATATCATGAAGGAGGCACACAACACACCATTTGCAATCCATCTCGGAGTACCAAAATGTATCATGATATTAAATCGTACATTTTGGTGGAGCAATATGAAAGAGAGATAAGCATTTGTTTATCTCAAGGTGTCTAACTTGTCAACGAGTTAAAGCGAGCATCAAGTACCAAAAGGTCCATTGCAACCACTTGAAATTCCGAGAATGGAAGTGGGAGCACATTACCATGGATTTCGTTCTGGGGTCTTCCTAACGTTTCTCAAGGCATTGATGCAATATGGGTCATTGTTGATAGATTGACCAAGTCCGCTCATTTCTTCGATACGAGAAACTTATACACTTGAACGTCTTGCTCAGTATATACATAAACGAGATTGTAAGACCCAGATGGTATCTTGGGGTATCCATAGTTTCCGATCGAGACCCAAGATTCACTTCACGATTTTGGGTTAGTTGCAAAAAGCTATGGGCACAGACTTACGATTTAGCTTCGGCTATCATCCTCGATCGGACGGACAATGGAGAGGACTATTCAAACTCTTGAAGATCTATTAAGACTCGTGTCCTTGATTTCAAGGGAGTTGGGACAAGTTCTTACCATTGGTGGAGTTTTCCTATAACAACAGTTATCAAGCAAGTATTGGCATGGCTCCATTCAAGCATTGTATGGAAGAAAGTGTCGCTTCTCCGATATCTTTGGGATGAGGTGGGTGAAGCAACGTTGTTGGGACCGGAGTTGAATACGTATGACTACGGAAAAGATTCAAACGATCCGACAACGATAAAAACCTCACAAAATCGATAAAAGAGTTATGTTGATCTTAATCGAAAGGACGTGGAATTCGATATAGGAGATCATGTGTTGTTAAGAGTTGCTCCATGGAAAGGAGTTACAAGATTTGGAAAGAGAGGAAAACTTAATCCTCGATTCATCGGTCCATTTTAATCCTCGATCGAGTAGAAGCTGTGGCCTATAGACTGCTTTCTGCCAAATATGCCTCGTGTTCATAACGTTTTCACATATCTATGTTACGTAAATATGTGAAAGACCCGAACCATATTATTGAGTTAGAACCGGACGAAATAGCGGAAGATTTGACGTATGAAGAGGTTTACTGTTCAAATTTTGGATAAGAAGGAACATATTCTACGCTCCAAGGTTATACCTCGAGTTAAAGTTTTGTGGAGGAACCACGATGTTGAGAAATGACTTGGGAGTTAGAATCAAATGAAATCAAGGTATCCTTACCTCTTCGACATACCAGTATGTATGTACCCTAATTTCGAGGGAAATTTCATAAGAAGGGAGGTTGTAAGACCCCAACTTTTATAAATAAAGATGAATTTTTCTATAAATATTATTTTTTTGAATATTATGGAATAAATTTGATATAATGTTATAGTTGTGGGTAATATTTATAAATTTTGCAAAGTATGCAAGTTGTTATAAAATATTCGTTTGTTCGGGAATATTCTTTTGTTAGGGAATATTCGTCGATAACTACTCAATCATTGGTGGACCCCATGGCGAATTATTGTCGGATTGAGAAAACGACAAAAATATTTTATAAAAATAACTTGGCGGAGTTATTCTGCTAAAACCTGTTGAACTATCCGGGTGGTAAAGTAAGTAATATGTCTGGCGTTGTTAAATAGTAGCTTACAGTATTGATTATTGATGCTTACGTGAGAAGTCACTCAATTTATGCTTTCAATTATTACTCACGAATAATTCTGCATCATATCTCTTATATTATTGATTCAATTATTGTCACAAGATTATCATCAGATAATATGTTATAGTATTAAATCAATAATTGAGACGACAAGTTATAAATGATTAATAATTGTTGAAAGATTAAATATGTGTTGATGAAAAATAAAATGATTTGTGGTAAGTTTGATTATTTTATGGGGGCTCATATGTCATCATCTAAGAGTCTCTTAAATCAATAGTAATTACCTTCGTCGATAGTAATTACCCTTGTGAATAGTATTTACCTTCGTCGATAGTAATTACCTTCGTCGATAGTAATTACCCTTGTGAATAGTATTTACCTTCGTCGATAGTATTTACCTTCGTTAATAGTAATTACCTTTACCGACGTCCGAACCACTTGTTGTTTCACATTCACGAGCGTCGAACCACTTGTCGTTTCACATTACAGTGAGTCCAAACCACTTTTCTTTTCACATCATTAGTCGTCGAGCCACTTGCCTTTTCACACGGCGGTCTTTAAGCTAGAAATCTTCTATAAATAGAGGCCTGAGGCTTCATTATTTTTTACTTAATTCATTCAAGATATAGAGAGAAAGTATAGAGAGAATAAGAGAGAAAGAAGAAGAAGAGTATTTTGTTACTACACCGCAGCGTATTCAATCTCCTACCAAATGTAAGGGGTGTTATTCTTTCTCATTCATGAAGAGAAGCTGTTGTTATTCCATTGCTTATTATTACATTGGAATAACTTTTATATACGTGGTTTACCCTATACTTGGTGACATTCTTCTATTATTACATTTGGAACATCCTCATGCGTGTGTTTTTACACGACTGGTTCCGTCTTTATTATTATTCTCGTTGAACATCCTGTCATGTGTTTTACACCGGACTGGTTCCGCCTCTTTATTATTATTCTGTTGGAATATCCATGCATCATGTTTTACACCTGGACTGGTTCCGTCTTTATTCTTATTCATTTGGAACATCCATGCATGTGTTTTACGCCGACTGGTTCCATTCTTTATTATTACGTTGGAACATCCACATGCATGCGTTTTACGCCGGACACCGGTTCCGTTATTTATTATTCTATTGGAATAACTTTTATGCATGCTATTACTATCGCATGCATGGTGATTTCTTTTGTTATTCTATTCTTTATTATACCCAGTTGGTTAAAAATTTGACTTGTATACTCCATGAAATTAGTGGAATATCCTTGATATTTGCGTTTCATCCAAATCTTTTCATGAAAATATTCTTCCGATCATTTTTGAATTTTACTCTACAAAACAAAGATCATGTTGATAATTTGGATGTTAATAATTCCTAGATAAAATAATTCTTGAACTTGTTTTATTGAATTCTTATATCATTGTCATCATCCTCATGTTTATATTATGTTGAAAGTCATCTCGTATTCATAGTGCATGTAGATGGACTTGGTATGATTATGACCGAGAGACTATTGATTGTAATCATGGCCGTAATGTTACAAATGATGTAATAAAAAAATCCTCGATGGTAGTAGTGCATTGGTGGGCCGATTGTTGGCATGATCATGACCATTAATGAATACACAAATATTCTTGGCCCGTAGTGCATGAATAATTGTGGTCGTGATACTTAAAGAATATCCTTGGCCAGTAGTGCGGGGGTGATTCGATGATGTGGAATATTTATTAAAGTCGAGTCTCAAATTATAACGATGATGAAAACCTTTTAAAACCTAAAAGATAGTAGACTTTATTTTCTACTTGACTTTTTAATGGATTGCGTATATTCATTTCGCAGATTAAATTGGTTGTCTATTGTATTTTATCGGTTTAACATTGTTGAAGACTATTGTTAATTTATTACGCATTATCTTAGTCATAATATTTCTTCTTTGGGCTAGTTGAGCTCACCCTTTCTTTCACCGTTTCTCTTGAGAAATGAGAATATAAATGGGACGAGTCTGGGAAGCGAGTGATGGTCCTGAAGATAACATTAGTAGTCCTCACTATTCGTGAAATAGTGTGATAACAATTGTAATGAGGACTCCTTTTTGAGTTTGTATAATATCTAGTAGATGATATTTGTATTTAAACTCACAGTTTATGTATTAAGTTGTATTTAAATTCTGTACCATGTAAGTGGCGACCCAAGATGGGTGATGTATACCTAATTTTGGGGGCGTCACAACGTGCCTCTTGAGTGGGGCCATTTCCAGCTGATGTGTATTTAAAAAATAATATTTCCACCATTATTTTACTTAGATTGTTTAGGGTTATTTTATTTTATTTTACATTAAAAAACAACAAAACATCTCTCAGACATTTCATAGGCGATCGATCGATCATCCCTAAATCTCCCCCCCCCCATCCACTCCCAAAATATAAAGCCCTAGTTGACGAAAGCATAATCAACGATGGAAAAAAGTCTAATCGATGACCAAATAAGGCATAAACGACGATAAAAAAGAAGAAAAATCCTTAATCGACGGCTGAAAAGCACAAATCAAAAATAGGTTAGACTTTTCTTCCATCCAATTTCATTTGCGAATGGACTGTATTGGCATGGAAGATGAATTGAAATAAGAAAATTATTTCTTTGGTTGCCACAATGGAGCAAGGTACTAGTTCTATAGTTTTTGGTTGCTGAGTTTTTTTCTCATTTTTTAAAAACATTAGAATTACAGTTGTGTTGGAATTGTATTCATGTTTAATGTTTTGGATTGGTTTTTATCAACCAACATGCAAGACAAAAAGACAAACAAACACTGTAACTTATTTTGCTGGTATGACTAAGAGATTCACTACAAGAAGAAAGTATATTATTTGGATATCACAAGTGAGTTGGAGTCCCACATTAGATAAATAGTGAAAGAGTGAAAGATTAATATACATGAATGGGCCCAAGACCTAATAGCTTAAATTTTTGGGTTAAGTTGGGTTCCAAACATATATGTTAATGCCTTGTGTACGCGCACGCGATATGCGGGTTCTCCAATTCTTCCCCAACAACAGGTATCAGAGCTACGGAAGTTTGATCCTGGGCTAGTGAACCTCTTCAAAAGATACACAATGTAGCCTCTTCAAAAGACACGCGATGGTGGTAAATTCTCGATGAAGGTTTGGTGTTTCCTTTAAGGTGTTCTCGATGGTGATTTTGAATTCTTGATGGGTTAGCCAAGAATTGGTTTCGAGAGTGGTTAGTGGTTAGCCGAGAATTGGTGATCTGCATTAATTGAAGAGAAGATGTTCAATTCCTGATGGAAGTTGACTCTCGATGGACAAGACGGACCCAGAATAATTATCCAAGAATCAAAGTGGTGATTGAAGAAAAATGTGTTCAAGTGAGGGGAGCTCTTGATGTGATGAAACTCACAGCATGTGAGGGGAAATTATTAGGATATCACAAGTGAGTTGGAGTCCCACATCAGATAAATAGTGAAAGAGTGAAGGATTAATGTGACGCCCCCAAAATAGGTATACATCACCCATCTTGGGTCGCCACATTTGGTATCAGAGCATATGTGTTGTCGTATTGTGTACGAAAGTTGTATGAGGAAGTTTGTAGTCGGGGAACGGAGTGATGGTCCGATATGGTGGCTATAGTAGTCCTCACTATTCTATGAAATAGTGTATCAATAATTGTAATAAGGAATCCATTTGAGTTTGAATACTGTCTAGAAGACAATATTCGTGTAAAAAATCTCAGCTATGCTTTTGTTATATTGTATAAAAGAAGTTTGTATTTGATTCTGTACTGCATATGTATCTGGCGACTCAAATTGGGTGATGTATACCTATTTTGGGGGCGTCACAAATGGTATCAGAGCTTAGGTATATGGTCGCTGACAGAAATATGAGTTTAGAACTTGGAAGGGAGAGACGAGTAATATACTTCGCTAGTGTGCGACTTACCTAAGCTGATTTTATTTTTACTTGATAAGTTGACAAATTATGATATGTCAATTAACCTTTGTTTTGAAGATATATTCTAGAATGATATTTGAAATACAGGAGATGAGTAATGGGAAAATCATAAGACAGGGTTGTACACATCCACTTGCTGATTATATCTATTAGCACTACCTATATAATTTTGTAGTTTGGTTGAAATATAATTCCCAATTGGACGCAATGGAGATAATTATATGTCAAGAGAAGACTCACCATTAGAAAGAATATGATAGCAATCTTCTCATTTTTCTTTGGGGTCTATTGGGTCAACCAAGGATAATTCTTCAGTCATATGATATCTATTATAACTTAGATGGATGGCCTCTCATGTACGAAGGTTTCCTTGAGCATTTTCCAAAGATTTTAATTTGTAAAACAGTTATTGATTGTACATTTATGTAAGGTACCATTGTAAGGTATCACTGTGAGGTGTTATCTAAGTATAGGGATAAGAGTCACAGTTGGTATCCATATCATATATGTTGTCATATTGTGCACGACAGTTGTATGAGGAAGTTTGTAGTCGGGGAACGGAGTGATGGTCCGAGATGGTGGCTATAGTAGTCATCACTATTCTATGAAATAGTGTATCAATAATTGTAATGAGGACTCCATTTGAGTTTGAATACTGTCTAGAAGACAATATTCGTGTAAAAACTCTCAGCTACGCTTTTGTCGTATTGTATAAAAAAAGTTTGTATTTAATTTTGTCGTGTGTTAATGCCTTGTGTACGCGCACGCAATGCGCGGGGAGCTCTTCGATTATTCCCCAACATATATGACTAAGAGATTCACTCCAATTTGCATAGATGTGTCTAGTAAAACATCTATAAATATTCAACTTGAGGTATAATTATCGTGATTGCATTATCCAACCCCTGTATAGAAACATAATGCCATTAGTTTCATATGAATTCATATAATAAACATTTATAAGTTAGTAAATATAAAAAATACATTTCATATCTTTTGTTGGCATGTTATCAGTGTGAGTCCATATCCTCCACTAATATAACCTATATCATCTATTAAAATATGCAAAAATCAAGTCCAGTTGTTTGTGTTCTCCACCTCTACTAATGTCCAAGCAATTTGATCATTTGTATCCCTCTCGTCTGCACATAAAAATCTCCCTTGCATATTCCTTTGAGGAAACATCCATCAAACCCAATTATTGGTCTTTAACCTGCCAACCATCCCTTTTTCAAAGCATTAAATCCTATATAAAATCTCTGAAATCTCTCTTATTCCTCTGATGACTGCTTATCCACTTTAATTTCAAATGTTGAACCTTTGTTATCCCTATTCAATTACTTCTCATAGTCTCATAACTGTCCATATATATCATCAATTGTTGCATAAGCACGCTTAAGTGCAATTTCTCTGGCTCTGTAGCACTGACTCGGTGACACTCTAACTTTTAAATACTTCTTCACATCCCACTGAAATTCTGTGAGTTTCCAAAATAGACATGTTTTTATTTTATCATAATAGTGGTTGGCCAAAAACCTTGCATTCACTTGTCTATTTTTTTTTTTACACTTATGAGCATTGTTATACTTTTTAACAGTAAAAGTGTTCTCATGTTTCAACATACTTGCCTATAAAATCCAAGGACAACCCTATGCACCCTTGACTTGTACCTTATCCCTTGCATTTTTTTGGAAAATAAACATTGTATGGTTAGTAAGTTTTATTCCAATAGAAAATTTAACATTTTTAATGTCAATCTTTGGATTAAACTCAAGAAATTTTCTTTTTCTTATATTTGTTCTCATCATATTCATTCTCACTTGTTTCGGTACGTATGTACTTCATCGTAATCCAAGTTAATTTTCTACTGCTTCTTCGGTTGGTGCTCTTTCACACCTTCATCCATTGCTTCATGCCCACCTTCATTAACTACTCCATGCCCACCATTTTTCATTGCCTCTTTCCTCATTTGTATCTTATATGCCCCTTCTACCGCATATATCTTCTATGTCTTCATTTTCTTCTTCTAATTCTTACTTTTTTCTCTCTTTTGTTGTTCTCACATTATTTTCCCTAGCAGCAACTAACTCTTCATCACTCGCAACTAACCATTCACAATTATTATCAAAATCAAAGTATGTATCTCTTTCTCTTGCTTCATACTATATGATCTTCCTCATCATCGTATGAAGCACATCAACCTCAAGCTATTTTACTCCCTCATTATTTGAATTTCCTTTAATGTTAATATTTATTAAAATGTCAACAAATCCTTAACTTTCATCATTTGTATTATCATTAATATTTACTATTTGATCATGGTCTGAGTAGATCTCAACAATATGGTTCCTCTTAGCATACTCACACATTTCAATACCTCCTTTATCATAACTTATTACCCTAATCTCTTCTCCTAAACTTAGTCCAATGATAAAAAAATATAAATTCTTCACATTCTTACTTCGGAGCGTTGTCGAAATATAATCAATAATCCCAAGCCCAATTATATATTATCTGGATCATATTTAAGAAATTCATTAACGGTGCCTCCAACATAATCAACGATATCACCATTATTTACTAGTTTACCACCATGATGAAATCTTAAAATAATGACATCAATTTCTACATTGAAGTGAATATATATCAAAAAAATATTTGACAAGTACCATATATAAAGTAAATAAATAGGGACCTCACATGAGTTTGGAGAAAGTTATGAGAAACTGTGGGGGAATAATACTTTACAGTTGTGAAGCTAAATTTTCTCAACAATACAAACATACTACACATTTAAATATTCATCAAACACATAAACATCACACATATTCAAACCATAAACATAGATGTGTGGTTGGGACACTTAAGTCGTGAAAACTTCGAAATTGATGACAAATACATAGTACCAATGCCGATTCAACACATAATGAACGATCAAAGTTTTTTTTCGTTGTTATCGTTGAGAAATTTTGATTTTCTGAGACTTAGGGTTTTATTGATCGAAGTTTGGGAATTTTTGCCAAGTTGATCGGTCGAATCGATTGCCTAAGAAATGTCAAATAGATATTTTATTTTACTTTAATGTAAAATAAACAATGGTATGCTAAATTTATACTTGACTAAACAATCTAAGTTAATAAAATGGTGAAAATATTATTATTATTATTTTAAATACACATCAGTTGGACGTGTCAAGTGAATTTGGACAAAAGTGGAAAAAAATTAATAGTTTACTCATTTAATTGGTAAAATTGAAATGTGAATCATCGAAGTTAAAAAATAGTAATAATTTAAGGTAATAAAATATATGTATACCTTATATTTTTGGTCTTTTACAATGGGCTTAATATATTCCATAAGATAACTAGAAGTTTATCATATGATAACACTGTTTTTCACATATTTTTTAATATTTAACGTGGAAGGAGCACATGTTGAAATATGAAATATGCACACGTGTCGAATATTGATGCATTTGTTATTATAGATGTTGTTTGGATTGGGTGAATAGATGTTTTTTTCTTTGGGTTCTTTACATAAGTATACAACAAATAGAAAGTAATTATAAGAAAAGTGCATCAACCAAATAATTACAAAAACAGTGTAATTAGGACCCATATTACAAAAAAATAATCTACAATTCACATTAATAAGAAACCTAAAATCAAGGACAAATAACTGCCATAATTAATAATTCAAATTCAAATATTTGGATCTAACAACAAAAACAAATTCAAATTCAAAATAATAATTCAAATTTAAATATTCAAATTCAAATCTTCATCTCTCTCACATACACTTTGAAATAATAATTATTTCTTACACCCTAACATACTCCACCTCTGCCGACTGTCATGAATCTCCATTGTCAAAAACGCCAATGAGAGAATAAGAAGAAGATTAATACTATAAAAAATTTTAAAATAAATATATGTAACTTTTAATGTTACAAATTTTTTATAACTATTTTGTTACTCATAAATAATAAAATGGTTACCTTTGTATGAATGGTTGGCTACCAATCAGATCACATTCAAACGAAATTGGTAACTTAATAAAATTGAATTGGTTACCTTGATTACGAAGGTTTGGCTACCAACCGCATCTATGAAAAAAAAGCTGCAAGTGTGGATGTGAATTAGTTACTTTGGTATGAAGGTTTTGTTACCTTGATACGAAGGTTTCATACCTTGATCTCAAGATTTGGTAACCAATTTGTATTAAGAAAAAATTTAAAGTGTGGAGGTTGATTGGTTACTTTGATATGACAGGTTTGGTTACCTTGGTATGAAGGTTTGGTTACCATCATCCAAGATTTGAATGAACACATTTAACATATCGAAATGGACCCTAAAGGCCCAGGTCATGACCATCTGCGGTGTCTTTTCGGAGGCCTGATGGAGACACCTCGCTGTCAGGCGACTCATGCAATTCTCTTCTTCTTTCTCGACGCGTTACCGCCGATATTATTCTCGGGAGGGAGAGGAGGAGGAGGAAGGACCCGATCAAGAAGGCGGCTCGTGATCGTTCTTGATTTTGGTCTTTTCCAAGGATCGCAACGTCGAACCGAATATGGGGGAGGTTTTGTTGGTGACGATTTCTTCTTGAGGAGGAAGTGTCGATGGGGAGATTTATTACAATGTGGCGGTGGGGATGTAATGGAGATTTTGCATGTTGCAGTTGTTATAAATGAGGAAAGAGAAGATGCCCTAAATTAAAGAATCCTAATTGAATACTAATTCCCTAAATTAAGGAATCTTAATTGCACTAGTATTGTAAATAAATATGGAAGTGTATTAGTTGTGTAAAGATTTTATGAGGGTACTATTGTTGTAATTATTTTTTAAAATGTAATATAATATGTAATTGTTCCATTTTCTTTTTCTTTTTATAAGGTCTAGAGTGTTGGCAGACTTTTGTTGGGTAGCAGGCCAGGCCCTAGATTCTGGTCCATCAAGAGTGGGCCTTACTTTTCTACCTTGCTTGTCTCCTCTTTGTTTTTGCTGTATGTTTGGGTTTGTGGGTTGCGACATTGGTTGGTAGGACTTTTCTATTTTATTTAGCTCATTCGGCCCGCGGTGTTAAATTAGACTACATCAGCACCCTGAAATGAGAGTTTTGGACTTTTAGTTCATTTTTCATTTTCTTTCTGTACTCCCTTCATTATAAAATATAATACAAGATCATTATTAATTATTTAAAAATTAATTTAAAATATTTTTAAACGGTAAATTGATACAAATACATTAAATTTTGGGCAGTAAAATGGAGAATATTATAAATTATCTGAAAATATTAATAATTATAAAATTTATTATTTTATAATTAAAAAATGCATAATAATAATATCAACTTTAAAATTTAAAAATGTTCTAAAATGACTTTTAAAATATCAATATTAAGAGGAACTTAATTGTTTACACTAATAAAATATTAGTTTTATAAACAAACTAAAAATACTCAAAGAATCGGGGGTTGGGGGGGGGGGGGGGTGGGGTTGGGGGTTTCAACTTTTACGTTTTGGGGGTAATAGCAAGTAGCAACCCTACCCTTTCAAATTCATGTGTTCAAGTTCAACTATGATACAAATTAGCTTAACAAATATGACAAAGTGTCGTACTCTCTAAACTTCATAAAAAAAATCTCATTTATTATAGTTATTTTTTAACCCCAAAAAAAAAACTTTTCAAGTAATAATAATATAAATGAAATAATTTTCTCAAATTTATCACAATAATTTTATTATTAGAGGAATATAGAGATAATGCTGATAATGTGTAAATTTTAAAATGAATATACTCTACGATAGTAGAGTAAATTCACTATATTATCGTAGAGTAGTCACTCCACGATTTGAAAAGTCACTCTACGCTCAACGTTAACAGAGTGACTACTCTGCGATTATGAATTGACTATTCTACGATAGTAGAGTAAATTCACTCTATTATTGTAAATTGTATAACTTTAAAATTTACGCAGTTGCATTTCTATTTTTACCTTATTATTATATCACATTACTAACCTGACAATTTATCCTTTTGTATTATCATAACAAGTACTAATTTAATATAAACTAGAAATTAACGAATGAGAGTGTAAAAAGGGGAATATGCGTATCGAAATAATATATGTTCTTTAAATAATTTATAAACTCATAGAAAAAAGAAAATAAAAGAAAAAAAGGCTTCACCTAGTGTTTTAGGCAGCCACGTTTGAAGAATTTTTAATGTTTTATAAATAAACTTGAATTGACCCCTGGTCCATGGGCGGTATGGAGGCAGGCAGGCTAACGCGTTGAGTAGTCAAGTTTTAGTTCTAAAACCCGAGGCTGCTCCTGCTCTACTACAACAAGTTTCCGGACAGACGAACGGCAGTCAGATATTTTCCTTTACTATTAATAATTTAAATAAATCGAATGACCAGAAACTCTAAGACTTTGTTTCTGAGTTTTAAAATGGACAGAAAAAAAAAATACTGAAAATTTAAGTTTTCTTTTTAATTCTTATGTTTCTTAATTTTTTAATAAACGGAAAAGAAAAGAAATGAATAGAAAACTTGGCCACTTTTTCTGTCAAAGTTTTCCGTCCAAAATTGGCATGATTTGGACGGAAAAGAAATTGAATAAAGTAATATTTTATAATTTAAATATTATCCTCAACTTTTAATATAATAAATTTTAAATTACAACTCGTGTCGCTCAATTTTAAATTTTTATCGCTTTTTCATTAAAAAGCTCGAAAACAATCTGAAACGAAACTTTAAATTTTCTATTTTTTTATTTTCTTTTCAAGATTCAGAGTGTAAAAACAAATGCTGTAATAATCATGGGGGAGGACTACTTCATTTTTTCTTTGGCAGCTTTCATACGACATCCTTTTCATTTCATACAACTTCTTTCACTTTTCTTTGATATAAATTTTCTGGTCAACTCAGCTGGCTATCCCGACCCCATACTCATTTGTGGTGGATCTGGTCACCGTACGTAATACAAAGACCCAACAGAAGGATTTTACTTTGACAATCCTTCAATTTGGGTGAGATATTTTGAATTGTTTCTTGGGGAAAAGGGTTTTCATTTGAATGATTCTGTTTGTTGGAGCTCTTCCTATCTGACCATTGGGTGGCTGTTTTTAATTTTTTTTTTTTTTTTTTGGGTAGAATTGTTCTAATTATTGGATGTGCGTTTGATTCGATATATTAGCGTTTCTTCTTTGGTTGATGGACTGGATTGATACCAGGGTTTGAGTTTTTGCATGATATTTTGATTTCGGGTCAGATGTAATATCGATTGTAGAGTGTGATTGGAACTTTTGGAGGTTTCTTTTTCAGAATATTTGAAATTGGGTTGGGGATAAAAGCTGGAAATATTGAACTTTTACTCAGAGTGAGGAGTACTATTAATGCTTTTCAGTGTTCATCGGTTAAAGAGTTGAGAAATACAAGTGATCTGGGTTCTGGATTTCATGTTTGGCGTGTTTATGTTTTCATGACATGAGCATAGTATGCATTTGGAATGCTGATTCAAGAACACATGTGTGTCAGAGAAGTAGTATTTTTCATTGTGTTTATTCTTCTGCCTTTTGTCCTGGCATCGGCAGATTTAGGAAGCAAGAAGAGTGCCCTGGAACTTTCAATCCACAATCTAATCCGTTCTGGGGAGATAAATGAGGACACGGTAGCTCTCTGTTACTTATAATTTTAGCATAATTTTTTTATTTATGCAGCTCTTTTCACTTTATTATTTTTGGGTATATGTATTTGTTTGGAATAATACTTGCATTTAAGAAGAGAAATTTATTACTTTTGTTTTTAAACATCACTTCTATTTGGGTTGCCAGTCGAGTTAGGGTCGAACAGGTATAACTGTTGAGTTCTACAGTGGTGAAAGAATACCTAGGGGCGTGAGACAACTCTCTAAGAAAATTTTTCACACCCAATTGGGGCCCTCCCTTCTGGGGGATGGTCTACTGGCTTGATTATGATTGAATACGTACTTTCCATTGTTCTTACTAGTTGGCTAAGAAACTGCAGTAATGAGTGCAGCTATTAGTTGTACCTAGATCATATTTACTTCATAGCAACCTGTTATACAGATTTACATTTCTTTCATAATTAATTTAAACAGAATCCCCAGTTTTATTGTGAATACTACTGCTTAGTTTCCTAAGAAATTAATAGTTTGACGGGTGAGTGGGCATGTTTTTCACAGAAGAAGCGACTAGAGTAATCACACTGGCTTCTTCTCCTTCATTTGTTCCCCATATTGGATTTGACTTTTATGATCCCCTCCTACTATGCTCTTTATTCTTGACAAGATGAAGTTCTCTTGTATGCTTTAGCTTTCCAATGCTAGAAGAATCACAATATTGTAGTGGTCAAGTTGAGGAGTAGTATATCACTGCCAGCATTAGGTGCTAGAATTTTTATTTGATAGGACGTGAAGTTTATAATTTGTCAAAAATTTCTGATCTGTTGAATGGAAGAAAATAGATCAATATGTAGGAATGGATATACTTTTGTGTATGTTACTTTTACCTACGCATGCATAAGAAGCTTAGTGACCTTTTGTCATACAAGAGCCTTATAATAGTATACTCAAGACAGTTTCAATGGAGTGTCATGAACGATGTTCAAAATTTTAGTACATTAGGAGCTAGTTTGGTTAGATTGAGCAAGGGGTATCAGCAGTACCTATGAGTAGTATTGGTTCGCTAATTATGGTATTATTTGTTATTTTTATTATCCATTCATGTGTTTGGTAATGGCCTTCTAAATGAGGGTAATAACTAATTAAGTATAATCGTTTGTTAGATTTCCTCATTGACAATTAATCCATGAGGGTGCTTTATTAACGAAAAGAATTATACCCCATATCCAAATGGAAGTGAATATTTAGGAGCCACATTCAAAAGGTCATATTCCTACTCTCTCTCTCTCTCTCTGGAACATCTTTCCCACTTATATTTCTTTCTGTATCATCTTTCTGGATTATCTCTCTCATTTCTAAGAACTACATATTCAATTTTAGCATCGGGCTACCAGTCTTTAAGAACAAGAGGATCACCCCTAGCTGTGGCCCTTCGCTGACGGATAAAAGGATATCATCTTCATCTTTTTATCTGAATCTGAATTTCATGGCGTAATTAACTTTTGGATTAGGCAACACTACATAATGTGTTTTTTCAAATTGTTTTGCCAACAATTTGCCAAATGGAACTCTCATGTGTCTTCAAAGACCTGAGCTAATACTCTACGAAGAATATGTATATGTGCAAGACTTACAAACTTTTATATAGGCTTGCAAGTTGCGAGGGTTGTAGTACCTAATCTGACCATTTCTATTATGACTATATAATTTGCTTACTTGCTTAGAGCATTATGTATTACTAAGTTGCATATCACCCATGTATTCTATATTGTATTTGCTGCATTAAGCATAAAATATTGAAGTTTGATGAAATTATCTGAAAGCAGGCTGAGCTATTATGGACCAATTGTAGGCTGGATTTGATTAATGCAAAGGAAACTATTGAAGGTAATGCATTATATTTCAGAAAGCAAGAATTCAGACACAGGAATGAAATCATTTTAAAGAAAAGGTTGTCAGAAAAATCGAACATACAGAAAGCATTCAGAGTCCTGGAGCCTCAGGCTAAGCAAACTCTTCTGGATTGTTTGGGGAAGATGAATCTCATGTTCTTAGAATCTGGAGAAGAGAATAGCTCCATGAAATGGTACACGAAGTATGTAGATCCCTTGTTTTCCAGGTCCAATGCTCGTAGACGACGAGAATTGGTTCAGGACTCTGCACCAGCACCAGCACCAGCACCAGCACCATCCCTTGCTGTTGCATCACCTACATTCAGTCCGTCACCATCAAGTTCTAAAGTTAATTATTCTCAGCGCCCTGCAGGTCCTCCATTGGATCATTTTTTCCCTACAGATTTAAATGATTCAAGTCCACAACCTGCAGCTGGTGAATCAAGTCCAAATTTTTCTTCAAATGAGCAGTCAAATAAGCAAAATAAGAACCGGAATACAGTTGTTGTTGCTGTTGCGGTAACTGCATCGGTGACATTTTTTGTTGTTGCACTGCTCTTTTTATGCTATTATAAGGTTTGTGTGACTCGGCCTGGAGCTGGACAAAATGACGAGAGGCCTCTTCTCCACATAAGCTTGAGCAATAATACTGTAGGTACGTGCAAAATCCACTGTCATCTTGTTGTCTATATCTTCAATTAAAATTTGAAGTTCTGATGTTCGGTCAATTTTTGATCTTACAGATTCCTTTGAGAAGTCTTTTGCTTCAGGAAATTCTATAAACATAGGGAGGCCCAGTAATCAATCATTCCATACCAACTCAAACCACTATACCGAATCAGGTGTTCTCAGTACTTCCAAAGTTGGGACTCCACTGGGAATTGTTACTGGTGTTGCCATAAACACAGATGACGAATCTGCTCAGAAACCACCTTCTTCACTAAAGCCCCCTCCTGGAAAGTTGGTAACTGAAGAACAGCCTCCTCTTAAGCATCCCTCAGGAAGTGCTGAGCCCTCTGAACTTCCTCCTCCTGTCAAGGGAGCTCCTCCACCTCCTCCTGTGTTGCCACCCTCGCTGAAACCTTCTTCTGGCAGACCACATCCCCCCCATCCAGGACCACCTCCACCACCTATACCTTCTGCCATCAAGACCGGTCCTTGCCCTCCACCACCTCCAGGTAGTGGTATACCTCCACCTCGGCCACCCACCATCGGTTTGAAACCTCCTCACCCTTCACCTCATGGACCAAATCATCCGTCAACTTCTGCTCCTGCTTCTGCTGAAGGGGATGAAGCTGATGCTCCTAAAGCTAAGTTAAAGCCATTCTTCTGGGATAGGGTTCTAGCAAACCCTGATCATTCAATGGTTTGGCATCAAATTAAATCAGGGTCATTCCAGTAAGTGTCCTTTTAAGCCCAAAAATCATTTGTTGTTTAGTTTCGCTGTGAACTTGAATGTTAATATATTACATTGCCAAAAAGACTAAATATTTTATGAACAGATTTGATGAAGAGATGATAGAGTCTCTCTTTGGAGCCCCTGCTGGTAAAAACAAAAAGGAAACCAAAAAAGATTCTCCATTTCAAGATCCCTCTACCCAGTATATTCAAATTATTGATCCAAAGAAGTCACAGAATTTATCAATTCTGTTGAAGGCACTGAATGTGACAACGGAGGAAGTTTGTGATGCACTTCAAGAAGGTGATTTCTTTCTTTGCCCTTTTTCTCCCCTTTGGTTGATAATCAATATAAATACATTAATAAAAAGTCCTGGTTCTTGTCAAATCTGAAATTACTTATTTTACCTCACACTAGGTAGAATCGGAATCTAGTTTGATTTAAAGAGTTTAAAAAACAGTTTAGGTTTGTTATTGTACAAGGAAAGCAAACATATACCACGTCTGTTTCAAAGAAGAAGAGAAGGAAGATGTTAGGATATTTGTTAGCTTTCACTGGAAACAAAAGAGGTACTTAATGGTATATTACGCATAAGGCTCTTACTTACCCCCCTCCAAAAAAATATGCTTTGAGGCTTTCAAAGAGATTTCTTGAAACAGTATCATTAAAAATCTTTCTTTTGTTTTTTGGTAAGTTCATAGGTGTAAAACCCACTAACAAATACACAATATACTTGTGACTATTACTTTAATTTGTTAGTTTATGTTCAAAGTGAATGGAGTTGACACTAATTTTATTCATTAATCTCTTTCTTTTTCCTTTTATATCATTTTTTATGTTCTGCTTTTAGATTTCAAGAATCAAGCTTTTATCTCGGATGCAGATTTTATTTCATCAAAAGCAACGAACTAATCTATCTTTAGCTGTATCAGGAAATGAGCTTCCCTTAGAACTCTTAGAAACATTATTAAAGATGGCACCAACAGCAGAAGAAGAACTGAAGCTACGGCTTTATAGTGGTGAACTTACTCGACTTGGAACTGCAGAGCGGTTTCTTAAAGTCTTGGTCGACATACCATTTGCATTTAAGAGGCTAGAATCATTGCTCTTCATGTGCACTCTACAAGAGGAGGCATCAATTATTAAAGAATCCTTCGTTACCTTAGAGGTAACATTAGATCTTTGAATTGCATCAGTTGCTTGACTTAGTTTCTCACTAATTAAGTAATTATGTATGGCTCTTTCCCTCACACATACTATAAATTATAAAACTGATGTTGGAGGTTTTCACGTGGGAAAATTAAAAATTTATTTTTTGCAAGCTATGAAGTGCAAGTGTGAGAATGTGGGCTCAAGTCTGTGAGGAGCCATTATCTGCAATTATGCCAAGTGTTAGATCTGTATCTAGTCTAAACTTCCCTGCATACTGTGTAAGTGGGATTACGCTTAGTGATGGCCTTAAAACTGCAATACTTAAAAGGAATTTGCCTATAATATGTCACCATTTTCTTCTCCTTTGTTTGGCTACCTTTTTTTTTAATATTTTTTGGGTGTTGATATATGCACACCCTACATAGTTGCACACCCAAATATGTTAAAGAGGTTATATTATCCAAAATATGCATAAAACCGATTAACCATTTACTATTTATTCATTTTTCCTTAATTTTATTATACATCATATATATTTATAAGATAGAAGGTGTATACACTTAGTAATTAGCCAAAACTTAATTTTCAACCATATATTGAATTGGACTACTTTATTAAAGTGTTATCTTTATATAGTTTTACTTGATAGCATTCATTTTTATTTGAGATATTTAATAATATAATTTATTAAAATTTTGAATTAAAGATTAGAACACAAAATATTAGAGAAAAGAAAGATTTATAGGGGTAAAACTTCTTGTTCTTAAGACATGATATATAATTTTAGCTTGCTATTTTATAAATGTAAGTACCCACCATTAATTTATCGATCCATCTAATTCAAAAGATTTTATTTTGACTTGAAATAAATTTTAAAAAAAAATCAAATAAAAAAATATTTAGTCAATAAACTTTTAGATACTGTATACTTTTTTAAAAAAAAATCAATTAAATAAACAAGTGATAAATATGTTAATTGGTTTCTCAGTAATTAAGAGTAATAGTCTCTTTTGATATTATAAGTGTGTGCAACAATTAATTTAGGGTGTGCTTATCCGATGAGGTCTAGTCTAATAGTTAAGACTGAGGTACTGTAACTTTTAGTTCTCATGCTCGATTCTTAAATGAGTTTATTTCTACATGTTTCATCCTTTATGTAAGACTTGTTTGGTTTGTGAGTTTCTTTCTTCCTCTTCGATTGGTTCTTGATATTGTAATAGTGATGATGTATTTGATTATAAATTATATTGTACTCCTCCAAAAGTGAGGCTTCAAAAAAAATGAAAAAAATTAGGGTGTGCGTATATCACTACCCTATTTTTTTAAAAAAAAAATCATCAACCACATTATTCATCCTGTCCTATCTAATCAAAATTCCATTTTAGACCTGTTGTATGTTGAGCTCACCATATGCTGTCGGGATGTTCCACAGGCAAGTGAAGGAGGCAAGTGAATGTCCGGGAATAAAAAATTAATGTTTTAAGTAAAATCGGTCTGGCTATCATTTTCAGGAAAAAGGAGGATGAGTATAACTTGAAACTCAAAAAGAGGAAGGAGCTTATTTCCTTTTTTCTACTTGCATATTAACGTCAGATTCATCAACAAAATGGGTTGATAATCTGTACAATGTCTTGTATCACACTGCCTAGCCTGTTGCTTAGTCATCTAGTTCTGCATGTGGCATTCTCATGCTTGTATTTTTAGGTTTGTTTATTTGGATACACATAATAATATATAGATTTTTTGGCATCTCCGTTTGCCTCTGCAGGCTGCTTGCTTAGAACTCAAAAAAAAGCGGTTGTTTTGAAGCTCTTGGAAGCTATTCTGAAAACTGGCAATCGCATGAATGATGGAACATTCGGCGGTGCACAAGCATTCAAACTTGACACACTTTTGAAATTATCAGATGTTAAAGGAGTTGATGGGAAAACTACACTTCTGCACTTTGTTGTTCAGGAGATAATTAAGCTCGGAAGAAAGTGCAGAGCAGCCCATGCAGCTAGAAAAGCCGGAGCATGCACAGCATCAAATCTGATGATCTCAGGGTTCTTCCCATTGACATTGAAGATCACTATCGGTCTCGGCCTTCAGGTGGTCTCAGGCTTGGGAGATGAGAGCTTGAGAACGTTAAGAAAGCTGCAGGCTTGGATGCCGATAGTTTAACAGGGACAGTTGCCAAGCTTGGTCATGGACTCATTAAAGCCAAAGATTTTCTAAACTCAGATATGAAGAATATTGATGAAGAGAATAGGTTTCACCAAGTTCTTAAGAGTTTTGTGCAGAATGCTGAGGTTGATGTGATGTGGTTGGTTGAGGAAGAGAAGAGAATAATGGCTCTGGTGAAAAGTACAGCCGATTACTTCCATGGGAAGAAAGGATGAGGGCTTGCGATTATTTGTCATTGTTCGGGACTTCCTGATAATTTTAAGTAAGTCGTGCAAAGAGGTAAAGGTTGCCCAGAAGAAGACAAATAAGACACCAAGGAAAGAAGACTCGACAGCTACACCTTCATCAGAACCCCGCCAGGCACCATCTCCTGATCCTCGGCAGCAGCTTTTTCCAGCTATTAAAGACAGGCGGATGGATAGTTCTAGTTCAGGTGAAGATAGTTAAGTAAACTTGTTTAGCCTAGTCTGTGAAATTCTTTTGTTTTATCTACCGAATATTTTTTCCCAAATTGAAACTTATGTATTGTTTGCGAATTATTAAGTGATCTATTAATCATTGAAATTTGAAAGTAGCTTCTTTGTGCTGGTATGTGTTCATCCTCAAGACAGGCTACAGATTTTTTGATGGAAGCCAAGAAGCAGAAAATGCTAAAGAGGTTCAGTACTGTATTGTGGAGTGTGGATTTCTATTCTTTCTTTCTTTACAGTTGCAGTTATTAGAATGGGAGAGAACTAGTGTAACACCCCAGTTTCGATTAACGAAAGGTTTAGAAAAAATTTGTCGATATATTAAGACTATGTTTGTTTGCAAGGATTACACTTGAGATATAATTATTAATTTTAAGTGTTGTTTGTTTTTAAATTTGAACTTGAGACTATTAGTCCCGACTCCTGAGATTATAAAATAGGTTAAAATGTGAGATTATTTAATACCATGTTCTATATGGTATTATAATCTCTATTTTGGGATTAAAAATTGCTAGACAAAATTAACCTCAACATTTTTTTTAAATAATCATAATATCTTGTTTTATCCATTTATCGGTCTCAATATACATAAAATTTGTAATCCGCGTGTGGGCTGTTTACATAAAGTTTGTAATTCATAGTTGGGCTTTTTTTTTGATATCTGAATATACATAAAATTTGTTTAGATAAAATTGTGAAATAAAAGCTGGTAATAAAATTGGTAGAATCAAATATTAGTATGATGTGGTGTTTCAAATATTGATGTTTTTACTTATTAAAGATTAAAATTTATACCCAACTACCAAGCCACGAGATGAGATGAGGAGTTTGATGGCAGTGTGTGTGTATCTATAATATAAAGGAGAGCAGAGAGAGAAAAAAAAGACAAACGTCACATCTAAATCCTACGTCAGCAGCTTTCTCTCTCAATTTCACTTATTCAAATTTTAAACAGAGTTATCTCTTCTACCACAAACAGAGCTCTCTCATTCCCGGCCCCAAACAACTCCGTCCCTCAAAACTCTATTAAATCTCTTATACCCAATACCCAATACCCAATACCCAGCCCTAATTTCATCCCCAAATCTCTCAATACCCACCGAGCATAGAAAAGCAGTGCGATAATCGCAATTCATTTTTAAAGTCGTAGTCATCTCTCTCTCTCTTCTCTCTCCATGGGTCATGCGATAACGGGGTTTCTCATTACTTTTTTCCTTCCCTTTTTGGTTTGAGATTCAATGTGTCTCGGAGGATATCCTTATTTTGCTACTGTTTGTTTTTCATTTCGTATTAATTATAAAGGTTTTTTTGTGTGTTAAAATTGATGCCATCAATTGTAACTAAACAGTTTGAACTTATTGGCATATATTCCTTTATAGTGGTTTATTATCAAATTGGTTTTTGTTCAAGTGTTTGAATTGTAGTGTTGGTTAGACTGCGTTTCTCTAAATGCATATGAGGTTTAATAAAAAGCTTGGTCTAATTTTATGATGCTCTTAAATTCTATTATTTAGTTGGATATGTATTTGAAGAATTGGAAGGTGGTTTCTCAGATTAACAGGATTTTGTTTTCTTCCTTCAGGTTCTTGTGCTTCTGAGGTCAGCTGGTTAAGATGGAAGGAGGAATTGATCCTGATGCACAGTCGCTATTTTAGCCCAATCTCTCGGTACTATTAGAGAGCAAAAAAGTTTGAAGTGCAACGACCACGAATGAGAAAGCCAGAGTCTCCAAACACCGAAAGGTTTTCAGAATGAAATTTTATTACCCTTTTCTTTGGTTTACTGATATGCTTAATTTGAGCTTAATTTGGTTTTATTAGGCATTTATTTCGATTTTGTAGTTTTTATTGATGGTTATTTTGTTCTGGGTATTTTTGTTTATAGATTGAATATGTTTATGTTCTTTTTCTTTTTTTGTTGTTGCTGTTTATGTTAAGAGAGAAATTCAAAATTTATACGATCCATTATTGTGTTCTTCCTATTTTTCAAAATCTGAACTAAATTTATTTATACCCTTTTGATGATGATTAGAAGTCATAATTTTTACTAACTTGTATCTAGACCCATATATTACATCCATACATTTGAAACCAACTTAAATAGCCTCATTGATTTGAAACACGAGTAACCCATGAAACGTCACATCTAAGTTGGCGTCAACAACTCTCTCTCATCCCTTTTATTCAAATTTCAAATCTTTCGTCTTTCTACGTTCTATCACACACGAGCTCTCTCATTCCCCTTATTCCTCAAACTCAAGCGAATCAAGAAGTTTGAAGAGAGAAAGCGAAGATTTATCCGATTCACGTCGGTAGTTCTCTTTCAAGCAGGATCTCTCTCTTTCTCTACTTTACTTACACACACATCAAACCCTCTATCGCTCTCTCAGTTCAAACCCTCGATCCCTCTCAACCCAGCCCCTAATCTCATACCCAGCCCCAAATATACGATCCAAGGCGTCGAAGTTCCACTGACCCCTCCTCTTCCTGCATCGGCTTCATCTTTTCGCCCAAGGTAGCCTTTTGTTTTTTGTTTTGATTATTATACAAAATTTTTACAATTTGATTTAATTTTTAGGATTTCTGTTCGGAATGGTCTTAATTTTAGAATTTCAGTGTTAGAATTTCTGCTAATTTATGATTTTTATATTTCTTGGGGTTTTAGTCTTCAAATTGCAAACAATAACGATAGGTGAAATAACGATAGGTGAGGAATTTCTCTTTTTGATATGTATTTGATAACTCATACAAAAAACATATGAAAGCTTAGATTTTTCAACTTCTCCATTAAAATTTAAAGGCTCGCGATTCGGATGAAATTTGAATTAGTTTAGACTATCTCTCGGGCGTAAGCAAAAATAGATATCTGAGTAAAAGAAAATGTCGAAAAATTGTTGAGCCATTCCTCATTACCCCTTCCTTATTCTTTCACTTCTATATAATGCAAAATCAAATTCTATGGTCCGAATAAAGTAGCAATTCTTGACAATGTATATATTTCAACCATCACTTCCCATTATTGAATTTTGTTCCTTATATAAGAGAGAAGGAAGAAAATTACTAGAAACCTAATCGGCGGAAAATTAATTGAGGGTTACTAAATCACTTTAGAAATCGAAAGGCAAGCTGAATCTATAGTAGTATCAAACAAATTCCTATCGAGATAGCCAAGCCCGATAAAGGAATTATAAAACAAAAATAGCAAGTAAAATAGCCCATTTTGCTCACATTCGTGTAGAGAACCTAAGAAATTCTTTCTCCATAAGGACACTCAAAAGAGTTGGTGGGGAATATTTACGTCACGAATTAAATTCTACAACCATTCATACTCACAATACTGCGCAATGAAACCCCACACCAAAACACTCTTAATAAATCTAAACAAGTACATCTAAGTAATAATGTCTTTTAACAAAAATCTAGAATCTAAGCGACCATGGGAGAGATTCTCATAACTAGAACTCTTCTTTTGATAATATAAGGTAAGAGATTTAGCAAACACATGCTTGAAGCCTAGATAATTTCTACCCAATCAAAACTAAAAGGCGCCATAATAAGAAAATGGTTTTCAACAAAATCTTTAAACTACTAGAAAGTTAAAACCCAAATTATTTGGTCGTTTGAGAAGATTCTTACTGAATCGGGAACCACCGATTCTATAGAATTCTTTAACTTGCCCCTGGTATCACATGCTCTTTGCAACATATGAATGCTTTGGCGTTTATGTCGGTAATTCTCTAAAACCCGATGGTTTGCACCATCCACCCCCCAAGCTTAAAGCGCACCAAATATGTACAAGTTTTGCATGATGTTTCATGTGGTTGTTGATTGGTGGTATCCTTGGGTGGTTATGCTTTCGCTTCATAAGTGACAATAAGCATAGAAGGATCTTCCAAGCACCTCTCCACATGTTTCCTTGCGAGAAGCGACCTCTCAATGCTTCTTTACATTTATAGTAGCCTCTGCACAAGCACCAATAAATACATCTCGGTGGAACTAAGTTGATCAATCTTGGCGCTTTCGAAATTCAAGTACTTCATTAAATATAGTTATTGGATCCGGATATTCATAACGAGTTGATCAAAGACGGTAATTGAGAAACGAATAATTGCACAAAATGTACAAGTAATATTCTTTTGCCCTCCTCCTCTAGCAACGAAACACATGAATTTAAATTTCAATTATCCAACACTTTGTGTCATTGACCACTCAAATTCATTAATGTGGTCATCCCAATGTAATGTAAGAAGAAAGAATACCTCCCAACCAAAAGAACATTCTGTCTTTGCGGTCGGACGACTCATTCTACATTTTGCATTCCATTCGATATCATAGAAAGCTCGATGCGTGGTTTTAAAGAACGATCCTTAGCATGGGGAATTATTTAGGGAGGCTAAACGATAATATGGGGCGAAGTTCCCATGCGGCATCGACATGGTGTTGAGGCGATTGATCGCACACTTCGTGACGTCCGTGATGATAATCGACCATTCGGTGGTATCACGATTGTGCTTGGCGGGATTTTAAATCGTCAAATACTACTAGGTGATACCTAAGGGTTCGTGAGAACAAATTGTTGGTGCATCTTTAAGGCGTTACTGATGTGGGCGAGTGTGTGCGTATTGACTTTGAGTATAAATATGCGTCACGAATAGCAATCATCCTGCAAATTCTTCTCACGCATCCTTCTTGGAAGAGGTGATTTATATTACAGATTATTCATTTAATTATTCATTTATATATCTTGATATGTTTCACATCATACTTAGATTGGGATCGATGCGCGAATCTTGTGGAACTTCCTCGGCGATACACGGTGTCGAACTCTTGCATGAACTAATTTCCGAGTTTATCCACAACTAGATGTGCTCGGTGTGGTAACCCCATCCTATGGCGGGCCGAGCATGATTCTTTCTTTTCTCGAATGATGATGTATCGCCATCAATGATGTTTGCTTCACAAATTTATCTGGCGAGGCGTATACCTACTTGGCGGTGACAAGGTGTCGAGATGGGGACGAACTTCGTCATTCTATCACTAATCAATATCCAGTGAGTTTCTAAATTCTCTAAACCCACTTTGGTTTACCGCCTTTCAAGTTGGAGCTAAAGGTCGGGTGCCCCATCATATTGTTGAGGAATATAGCCGAAAGATGGACTACATGTAGCGGACTAGACTAATGGTGGTCAAGTGCACATCATCGGGTTATTGAGGCTAGAATTCTAAGCGGTGACAAATCTTGAATTTGTGTTTCATCCATGGATATCATTATCACCGTCGTCCAAAGATTTACTGGTTTCAAATGACTAGGCGCCCGATTCGATCGCTTAACATATCTTAATGACAATCGATAAGTCATGAGGCGATCGGTCGAGTTTGTTGGATTAGATCTGCGACTTGTGTGTATTGACCACGGTCACCTATATGTGGCCGTATCTAGGTGCACGTCGGTTTGATCGCATCGATCCTCCTCCTCCTCTAATGAATCATCTATCACGATAAATATCGATATCCGGAGGTGTTGTTGGACTACTGTAAATATTACTACACTTTTTAATGTTTTGCAACTTAGGTCGAATTAATTGGTTCATGACTTTTATTACGTTCAAGCAATCATCAAACTTCTTTCTTGGTAGAAAAATTGTTTTATCGATTCTTGATTTGAAAAGCTCTTCATTTATTAGTTTTTAATGTATCTTACATTTAGTCTACTCCTTTAGTAATCTTGAAATTAGGATTTTTGATTAACATTTTCCTAACCAATATCAAAATTCATATCAAAATCAAAACCCTCGAATTTGGGATGTTCCTAATTCAAATTTCCAATACCCAATTTTAAAACTAATTGATGACACCTAATATTGTCATTTTGAGATAGATTAAAAATTGAAAAGTACACGATTAGATTAAGCTCTTAGGCGTTTGGGAATGGACAACGGTCATGAGTCCAATATTACTGTATATCGTAGTTATAGGCTGTAGGAGATGAGGAAAGCGGTGGCGTTATTAAATAATATTTTGAACATATTTATAGTAACCACTTGAGCAGAATCAAGTCTCAAATTCTTGTCTCACGAGTACTATTGTCATGTACAATTAATACAAACTCAATCATCGAGCTATTTAGTAGTGATAACCACACTTTGAAGGCAATGTATAATTCTAAAAAACTAAAAAAAATTATGAAAAAAAAGAATTGAAATGAGAGTTATTTTGCGTGAATGTGTGATATCTAGGACTTACTTGCTCTTTCTCAACAAACACATGCTATTAAGAGGAGAATTAACTCTAGTGACACAAAATATAGGCAGCATCATGTACATATAACAACCATCTTGAAATTAGATTAGATTAATACCGATTACGTGATGTATACATATAACAACATAAAGGCACGACGTAATGAAAAATATTACATTATCTAAAGACATATACCAACACAACAATTAATACATACTCGATTATCAACACATATCCAACCACCAAAACATCGAGCTAGTCGGTACTAATTTCAAGAAATTTGGCGAGTTTCCTTTAAAAATAGAACTCTAAAAATTTTAAACACATCTACAAAACTTACAATCATCAATACATATACAAACCACCAAAAAAAACAATCATTTCGGACGAAAAATCATCGTAACCATGTATAATTAGTTAACTTTACAAAAGATGGAACCAAAAATATCTGAACATGCGAAAAATAGAGAAACAACATTTTGAGCATATTTCCCCATTACTTTACTGACTTACATGACTTACACACGTATCCTTCAATGTATACACGAAAATATTAAAAATATAAAAATTATCGAAATATGTGAGTCAAAATAAAACAAGCGTAAATCCAAACATAAGAACCCTTACTTTACTTTATGAACAACACAATGGCGCTTTGAAAGACCTCCTCACCTTATATTATAGATTCCGATTACTCGGCCTAATAAAAGTTTTGAGAAAAGATATCGATGCGATCCTCGACCTTCATATGCTTTGAGAAAAGCTTGCGACATGACATTCTTTAGTCGAAGGTTCATGAACCCCTAACGATGAAGAAAAGAAACGATGATACAAAACTACTCAATTT
Organism: Panax quinquefolius; assembly: GCA_020205615.1. NCBI lineage: Eukaryota > Viridiplantae > Streptophyta > Magnoliopsida > Apiales > Araliaceae > Panax > Panax quinquefolius. The sequence goes on along the minus strand of CM035168.1, from coordinate 138,210,957 downwards.
GACTATTGTCATAAGTTTCTCTCTCCCATTTTACTACACAAAGTAATTTTTTAGAATTAAGAATAAAGCGATATTAATGAGAATGTTAACATTGTCTTTATTCTCCATTAAGACTCAATTCAAATCTTTAGCCTTTGTTTGAATTTACGGATCCTAAGACAAAGTCTCACACACTCATTTTAATTAGTTTACATAATTAAAGAAATTATTTTTCCTATTGATCATAGAAAAGAATGCATGATGGAGATGGAGATGGAGATAGAGATGGAGATATAAATGACATCCACAGATACGAAAAGTAAGGTAACATCAAAACGACCAATTTCTTACAGGAGTCATCTATACCTAATGCTAAGCTTGAAAAAATAAATTCCATGGAAAAAAATCTACAATACTAATGTATACCAAAAATCAATCTATAATTATGAAAGCAATACAAATTTTCACTAAACTTCGATATGAAAGTAAATAGCTTAATTTTTTTTAAAGTAAATCATGATTCATTTTAGCTAACTAAAAATTCATATAAGGTTATAATTTCTCCTTTCTACCGAACTTCATGATTTCTTGTTTTCTCTTTTATACTATAAGACAATGAGTGCTAAAAAAACCACCTTCACCAAAAAAGACACAAAATAAGCACTTGAAAAGAGTATAAATCAAGATGGCTCAAGTTAGGATAGGTTGTTTCAATATGTTCAAGGACTAAATCTTACTCTTGGGCTCGATGTGAACTTAAAATTGAAGATTAATATCAATAGTACTCATGAGACGAGAAATTTGAGACTTGATTAGGACTCAGTGGTTCTTATAAATATGTTCAAAATATTATTTAATAACGTCACCGCCTATCTCATCTCTCCGTGACTATAACTTCTGACGGTTAAGTAATATTGGACTTATGATTTGTTGTCCATTCCCAACGTCTAAGAAGCGAATCTAATCGGTACTTTTCAATTTTAATCTATCTCGAAAATAACAATATTAGGTCTTTGTCAATTAGTTTTAAAATTAGGGTATTGGAAATTTGAATTAGGAACATCCCAATTCAAGGGTTTTGATTTTGATATGAATTTTGATATTGGTTGGGGAAAATGTTAATCAAAATCCTAATTTCAAGATTACTAAAGGAGTAGACTAAATGTCATACGGCATACATTAAAACTAACAAATGAAGAGCTTTTCAAATCAAGAATCGATAAAACAATTTTTCTACCAAGAAAGAAGTTTGATGATTGCTTGGAGCGTAACAAAAGTCATGAACCAATTACGACCTAGAGTTGCAAAACATTAAAAAAGGTAGTAATATTTACGAGTCCAACAACACCTCCGGGATATCTCGATATTTGTCGTGATAGATGATTCGTTAGGAGGGAGAAGGACAACAGTCATCGATCGTAAGCGTTGCGCTAGAACATGGCCACATATAGGTGGCCGTGGTGAATCTGACAGCAGATCTAATCGAACAAACTTGGTGACGGCCTTGCGACTTATTGATTGTCGTAGCATATATTAAGCGTCTTTGGGAATTGGCGTCTATTCATTTGAAACGGTAAATCTTTAGGCAGCGGTGATAATGATATCCGGCGGGATGAAACCTAAATTAGAAGATTTGTCACCGGTTAAATTCTAGCCTCGATAACCCGCGATCGCGACTTGACCACCATTAGTCTAGTCCGTTCTGAGTCCATCTTTGGGGCTATATTCCTCAACAATATGATGGGGCACCAGCCTTTAGCTCCAACTTGAAAGGCGGTAAACCGGGCGGGTTTAGAGAATTTAGAAACTCACTTGGATATTGATTAGTGATAGAATAGACGAGTTAAGTCCCCATCGACACCTTGTCGGTTTGCCAGTAGGTATCGTCTCGCCGGGATAAATTTGTAAGCGACATCATTGATGGCGCATCATCATCATTAAGCGAAAAGAATTGTGCACTTTCGATTAAGTAGGATGGGGTTACCACCTTTGAGCACATCTAGTTGTGGATAAACTCGGAAATTAGTTCATCGAGTTAAACACACATGTATCGTTGGAGGAAGTTCCACGATTATCTTGCGTCTGATCCCAATCTAAGTATGATGTGAAACATATCGATGCATATAAATGAATAATTAAATGAATAATCGTAATATAAATCACCTCTTCCAAGAAGGATGCGTGAGAAGAATTTGCGGGATGATTCTTATTAGAATAGCATGTTTATACTCAAAGTCAATCGTCATACCTTTCGCCCGCATTGTAGAAACGTCTTAAAGATGCACCACAATTTGTTCTCGTACGACCCTTAGGTATCACCGAGTAGTATTTGACGAAAATCCCCGCCCGAAACACAATCGTGATACCACCGAATGGTCGATTATCATCACGGACGTCACGCGTGTGCGATCAGCGCCTCGACACCATGTCGATCTTTGCGTAGGAACTTAAATCCCGTATTATCAAGCGAGCCTCCTAAATAATTCCCGATACGGTGTTGTTGCTTGAAACCACAGTAAGAGCTTTCTATGATGCTCGAATGGAATGCAAAATGTAGAATGTGAACATTAGTTGGCGTTTGAGTTTGAGGGAATGGGATGAGAGAGGCTGTGTGTGTGATAAACAGAGAAAAGGCGAAGATTTGAGAATTTGAATAAAAGGGGATGAGAGAGAGTTGTTAGCGTCGACTTAGTGTGTTTGTATAAATGGTTAGTCGATGAGGCTCTTTAATTCGGTTTGCAAATTAATAATAGACCCGATGTAGGTCTAGATACAAGATTGGTAAAAATCTTCTGTCTGTTTGAAAATTTGAAATAAATTTAATTAAGTATCTTGAAAAATAGGAAGAACACGATAATGGATCGAATAATTTGAATTTCTCTCGAGCGTAAGCAGTAACTTAAAAAGAAAGAACATAAACATATTCAATCTATAAACAAAATACAGTAAAATAATATCAGTAAAAACTACCGAAATAAATGCCTAATAAACAAAATTAAGCTCAAATTAAGCGTATGGTAAACCGAAAGGTTAAATTTCATTAAAAGATCTTCGTTATTTAGAATACAACTCTCGTTAAGTACTCGTTACCCAACGAGCTGTTTGTCTCTGAATAAATGCTTCCTGATTGGGCTAAAATAGCGGCCCATGCATCGAGATCCAATTCCTCTTCCATCTTAACCGGTGACCTGACTCTGAGAACACGAAGGAATTGCAAATCACCGTGTCGAGAAACCGCGATTCTTGAAATCACCATCGACTAAATAATAGGGTAAAACATCAGCCAAATTAGACGAGCTTTTATTAAACCTCGCCATTTAGAGAAAGCGATGCCGACAACTGATTGAACACTTGACGAAAACGATTGATAATAAACCCTTTATAAAAGATATATGCTCGATAAGTTCAAAGCTGTTTAGTTACAATTGTTAGCATCGTTTAACACCTGTAAAAACCTTTATAATTAATACGAGGAAAACAAGCGGTAATGGATATCTCAAGACACGTTGAATCTCGACAAGGAAGAAAAAAGTAATAGAAACCAGATTGCCCTTGCCGTGAGGAGGAAGTAGAAGAGAGATGACTTCGACTTGAGGCTGAAGTGCAGATATCTTTAATTTCTCTGCTATATTAGAATTTGGGGATGTCAGGAAATTTGGTATTGGTGTGGTATAAAATTTAATAGAAATTCCTGAGGGCGGAATTGTTAGGCTAGGCGAATGAAACTACATTTGATGGTGAAAGATAACTTCTATTTGAAATTTGAAAATAAGTGAAATTGAGAGAGGAAATGCTTGACGTAAGTTTAGATGTGGCGTTTGTCTTTTTTCTCTCTCTGCTTCCTCCTTTATATTATGAATCGCACACCTTTGCCATCAAACCACCATCTCATCACAAGTAAGCGAGAAATGGTATAAATTTTAATCTTTAATAGTAAAAAACATCAATATTTGAAACGACCACATCATACTATTATTTGATTCACCAATTTATTACCAGCTTTATTTCACAATTTTGTCTAAACCGTTTATGTATTGAATATCAAAAAAAAGCCAACTATGAAATAAATTTAGTTAGTATTTTGAAAAAATAGGAAGAACACGATAATGGATCGACAAATTTTGAATTTCTCTCTCGAAGCATAATGCAACAACAAAAAAAGAAAAAGAACATAAACATATTCAATCTATAAACAAAATACCCGAACAAAATAACCATCAATAAAAACTACAAAATCGAAATAAATGCCTAATAAAACCAAATTAAGCTCAAATTAAGCATATCGGTAAACCAAAGAAAAGGGTAATAAAATTTCATTAAAAACCTTTAGGTTGTTTGGAGACTACGGCTTTCTCATTAAGTGGTCGTTGCACTTCAAACTTTTTGCTCTCTAATAATCTTAGAGATTGGGCTAAAATAATATTTGTGCATCGAGATCAATTCCTCCTTCCATCTTAACCGGTGACCTCGTAAGCACAAGAACACGAAGGAAGAAAACAAAATCTGTTAATCCCCGAAAACCACCTTCCATTCTTGAAATACATATCCAACTAAATAATAGAATTTAAAAGCATCATAAAATTAGACCAAGCTTTTTATTAAACCTCATATGCATTTAGAGAAGCGCGATCTAACCAACAACTCACAATTCAAACACTTGAACAAAAACCAATTTGATAATAAACCACTATAAAGGAATATATGCCAATAAGTTCAAATCTGTTTAGTTACAATTGATGGCATCAATTTTAACACACAAAAAAACCTTTATAATTAATCTGAGAAATGAAAAACAAGCGATAGCAAAATAAGGATATCCTCAAGACACATTGAATCTCGAACCAAAAAGGGAAGGAAAAAAGTAATGAGAAACCAGATTATCGCCGTGAGAGAGAGTAGAAGAGAGATGACTACGACTTGAAATGAAATTGCATTATCATTTGCCAGTTTCTCTATGCTCCGGTAGTGGTATTAGAGATTTGGGGATGAAATTAGAAATTTGGGTATTGGGTATTGGGTATAAGAGATTTAATAGAGTTTTGAGGGACGGAGTTGTTTGGGGTCGGGAATGAGAGAGCTCTGTTTGTGGTAGAAGAGATAACTCTGTTTGAAATTTGAATAAGTGAAATTGAGAGAGAGAGCTACTGACGTAGGATTTAGATGTGACGTTTGTCTTTTTTTCTCTCTCTCTGCTCTCCTTTATATTATAGATACACACACACTGCCATCAAACTCCTCATCTCATCTCGTGGCTTGGTAGTTGGGTATAAATTTTAATCTTTAATAAGTAAAAACATCAATATTTGAAACACCACATCATACTAATATTTGATTCTACCAATTTTATTACCAGCTTTTATTTCACAATTTTATCTAAACAAATTTTATGTATATTCAGATATCAAAAAAAAAGCCCAACTATGAATTACAAACTTTATGTAAACAGCCCACACGCGGATTACAAATTTTATGTATATTGAGACCGATAAATGGATAAAACAAGATATTATGATTATTTAAAAAAAATGTTGAGGTTAATTTTGTCTAGCAATTTTTAATCCCAAAATAGAGATTATAATACTATATAGAAATGGTATTAAATAATCTCACATTTTAACCTATTTTATAATCTCAGGAGTCGGGACTAATAGTCTCAAGTTCAAATTTAAAAACAAACAACACTTAAAATTAATAATTATATCTCAAGTGTAATCCTTGCAAACAAACATAGTCTTAATATATCGACAAATTTTTTCTAAACCTTTCGTTAATCGAAACTGGGGTGTTACACTAGTTCTCTCCCATTCTAATAACTGCAACTGTAAAGAAAGAAAGAATAGAAATCCACACTCCACAATACAGTACTGAACCTCTTTAGCATTTTCTGCTTCTTGGCTTCCATCAAAAAATCTGTAGCCTGTCTTGAGGATGAACACATACCAGCACAAAGAAGCTACTTTCAAATTTCAATGATTAATAGATCACTTAATAATTCGCAAACAATACATAAGTTTCAATTTGGGAAAAAATATTCGGTAGATAAAACAAAAGAATTTCACAGACTAGGCTAAACAAGTTTACGAACTATCTTCACCTGAACTAGAACTATCCATCCGCCTGTCTTTAATAGCTGGAAAAAGCTGCTGCCGAGGATCAGGAGATGGTGCCTGGCGGGGTTCTGATGAAGGTGTAGCTGTCGAGTCTTCTTTCCTTGGTGTCTTATTTGTTCTGGGCAACCTTTACCTCTTTGCACGACTTACTTAAAATTATCAGGAAGTCCCGAACAATGACAAATAATCGCAAGCCCTCATCCTTTCTTCCCATGGAAGTAATCGGCTGTACTTTTCACCAGAGCCATTATTCTCTTCTCTTCCTCAACCAACCACATCACATCAACCTCAGCATTCTGCACAAAACTCTTAAGAACTTGGTGAAACCTATTCTCTTCATCAATATTCTTCATATCTGAGTTTAGAAAATCTTTGGCTTTAATGAGTCCATGACCTGGCAACTGTCCCTGTTAAACTATCGGCATCCAAGCCTGCAGCTTTCTTAACGTTCTCAAGCTCTCATCTCCCAAGCCTGAGACCACCTGAAGGCCGAGACCACGATAGTGATCTTCAATGCCTGAGATCATCAGATTTGATGCTGTGCATGCTCCGGCTTTCTCTAGCTGCATGGGCGGCTCGTACCCCTTCTGAGCGAATTATCTCCTGAACAACAAAGTGCAGAAGTGTAGTTTTCCCATCAACTCCTTTAACATCTGATAATTTCAAAAGTGTGTCAAGTTTGAATGCTTGTGCACCGCCTCGGAATGTTCCATCATTCATGCGATTGCCAGTTTTCAGAATAGCTTCCAAGAGCTTCAAAAACAACCGGCTTTTTTTGAGTTCTAAGCAAGCAGCCTGCAGAGGCAAACGGAGATGCCAAAAAATCTATATATTATTATGTGTATCCAAATAAACAAACCTAAAAATACAAGCATGAGAATGCCACATGCAGAACTAGATGACTAAGCAACAGGCTAGGCAGTGTGATACAGTACATTGTACAGATTATCAACCCATTTTTGTTGATGAATCTGACGTTAATATGCAAGTAGAAAAAAGGAAATAAGCTCCTTCCTCTTTTTGAGTTTCAAGTTATACTCATCCTCCTTTTTCCTGAAAATGATAGCCAGACCGATTTTACTTAAAACATTAATTTTTTATTCCCGGACATTCACTTGCCTCCTTCACTTGCCTGTGGAACATCCCGACAGCATATGGTGAGCTCAACATACAACAGGTCTAAAATGGAATTTTGATTAGATAGGACAGGATGAATAATGTGGTTGATGATTTTTTTTTTAAAAAAATAGGGTAGTGATATACGCACACCCTAATTTTTTTCATTTTTTGAGCCTCACTTTTGGAGGAGTACAATATAATTTATAATCAAATACATCATCACTATTACAATATCAAGAACCAATCGAAGAGGAAGAAAGAAACTCAAAAACCAAACAAGTCTTACATAAAGGATGAAACATGTAGAAATAAACTCATTTAAGAATCGAGCATGAGAACTAAAAGTTACAGTACCTCAGTCTTAACTATTAGACTAGACCTCATCGGATAAGCACACCCTAAATTAATTGTTGCACACACTTATTATATCAAAAGAGACTATTACTCTTAATTACTGAGAAACCAATTAACATATTTATCACTTGTTTATTTAATTGATTTTTTTAAAAAAGTATACAGTATCTAAAAAGTTTATTGACTAAATATTTTTTATTTGATTTTTTTAAAATTTATTTCAAGTCAAAATAAAATCTTTTGAATTAGATGGATCGATAAATTAATGGTGGGTACTTACATTTATAAAATAGCAAGCTAAAAATTATATATCATGTCTTAAGAACAAGAAGTTTTACCCCTATAAATCTTTCTTTTCTCTAATATTTTGTGTTCTAATCTTTAATTCAAAATTTTAATAAATTATATTATTAAATATCTCAAATAAAATGAATGCTATCAAGTAAAACTATATAAAGATAACACTTTAATAAAGTAGTCAATTCAATATATGGTTGAAAATTAAGTTTTGGCTAATTACTAAGTGTATACACCTTCTATCTTATAAATATATATGATGTATAATAAAATTAAGGAAAAATGAATAAATAGTAAATGGTTAATCGGTTTTATGCATATTTTGGATAATATAACCTCTTTAACATATTTGGGTGTGCAACTATGTAGGTGCATATATCAACACCCAAAAAATATTAAAAAAAAGGTAGCCAAACAAAGGAGAAGAAAATGGTGACATATTATAGGCAAATTCCTTTTAAGTATTGCAGTTTTAAGGCCATCACTAAGCGTAATCCCACTTACACAGTATGCAGGGAAGTTTAGACTAGATACAGATCTAACACTTGGCATAATTGCAGATAATGGCTCCTCACAGACTTGAGCCCACATTCTCACACTTGCACTTCATAGCTTGCAAAAATAAATTTTAATTTTCCACGTGAAAACCTCAACATCAGTTTTATAATTTATAGTATGTGTGAGGGAAAGAGCCATACATAATTACTTAATTAGTGAGAAACTAAGTCAAGCAACTGATGCAATTCAAAGATCTAATGTTACCTCTAAGGTAACGAAGGATTCTTTAATAATTGATGCCTCCTCTTGTAGAGTGCACATGAAGAGCAATGATTCTAGCCTCTTAAATGCAAATGGTATGTCGACCAAGACTTTAAGAAACCGCTCTGCAGTTCCAAGTCGAGTAAGTTCACCACTATAAAGCCGTAGCTTCAGTTCTTCTTCTGCTGTTGGTGCCATCTTTAATAATGTTTCTAAGAGTTCTAAGGGAAGCTCATTTCCTGATACAGCTAAAGATAGATTAGTTCGTTGCTTTTGATGAAATAAAATCTGCATCCGAGATAAAAGCTTGATTCTTGAAATCTAAAAGCAAACATAAAAAATGATATAAAAGGAAAAAAGAAAGAGATTAATGAATAAAAATTAGTGTCAACTCCATTCACTTTGAACATAAACTAACAAATTAAAGTAATAGTCACAAGTATATTGTGTATTTGTTAGTGGGTTTTACCTATGAACTTACCAAAAACAAAAGAAAGATTTTTAATGATACTGTTTCAAGAAATCTCTTTGAAAGCCTCAAAGCATATTTTTTTTGGGGGGGGTAAGTAAGAGCCTTATGCGTAATATACCATTAAGTACCTCTTTTTGTTTCCAGTGAAAGCTAACAAATATCCTAACATCTTCCTTCTCTTCTTCTTTGAAACAGACGTGGTATATGTTTGCTTTCCTTGTACAATAACAAACCTAAACTGTTTTTTAAACTCTTTAAATCAAACTAGATTCCGATTCTACCTAGTGTGAGGTAAAATAAGTAATTTCAGATTTGACAAGAACCAGGACTTTTTATTAATGTATTTATATTGATTATCAACCAAAGGGGAGAAAAAGGGCAAAGAAAGAAATCACCTTCTTGAAGTGCATCACAAACTTCCTCCGTTGTCACATTCAGTGCCTTCAACAGAATTGATAAATTCTGTGACTTCTTTGGATCAATAATTTGAATATACTGGGTAGAGGGATCTTGAAATGGAGAATCTTTTTTGGTTTCCTTTTTGTTTTTACCAGCAGGGGCTCCAAAGAGAGACTCTATCATCTCTTCATAAAACATTTGTTATAAATTATTTTTTACAAAAACATTTGTTATAAAAACATTTGTTATAAAAATATTTGTTATAAAATATTTTATAATAACATTTGTTATAAAATATTTGTTTTTATAAAATATTTTATAAAAACATTTGTTATAAATTATTTTTATAAAAACATTTGTTATAAAAACATTTGTTATAAAATATTTGTTTTTATAAAATATTTTATAATAACATTTGTTTTATAAAATATTTTATAATAACATTTGTTTTTATAAAATATTTATTTTATAAAATATTTTATATTCTTTATTTGTTATTATAAAATATTTGTTTTTATATAATAACAAATATTGTTATAAAAATAGCAAATAAAGAACTTTGATTTTATATATGTTAGTAAGAGGTTGTATTGGGTTAGTAATTTTATTTATTTTTTTTATTTTATTTTTTTTACAAAGTAGTAAGAGCTTGTTACAGTTTTAGATTTTATTTTTATTTTTTTTTTTTTTTTTTTACAATAGTAAAGAGCTTGTTACAGTTTAAAATTTTTTTTATTTTTATTTTTTTTTTTACAAGTAGTAAGAGCTTGTTACTGTTTGATTTTTTTTTTTTTTATACAAGGTATGTCAAAGCTGTCATTATTATTTAATAATAAAAAATTCGTTTTAGTTAAACAAACCGACAACATATTGACTATGGTGGGGTCCTCATATTAAAATAAAAGCGGTACAAGTTATTACAATTTAGGTATATTATGTTTCAATCTCGACCTTCCAATAAGTTTATCAACGGTCAAAAGGGGGTGTTGCAGTACCATATAAAGATTCTTTATGGAAGAACTCCATATATATATATATATATATATATATATATATATATATATATATATATATATATATATCTGTTCGGATCTTAAGCTCACTCTAATCCAATTCATGAGCTCACCTTTAGCAGACGGACTTCACGATGGTTCGGTCATCAATTGGGTCTACATACTTTTAGCGACGGAGACAACATATAAGCGTCATTAAAAGTATAGAAACGACAGTTATATGATCGAACCCGTCGCCAATCCGTCGCTAAAAAATGTGAGCTTCGTGAATGGATAAATGAGCTGAGCAAGATCCGACCTATATGTGAGACCCGATTTTATTAATAAAGATTTAAATTTGGTCAAAATAATTTTTTTAATATTATGGTGTGAATTTGAGATAATATTATAGTTGTGGGTAGTATTTATAAATTTTGCAAAGTATCACAGTGGTTTATATTATATTGATTGGTGGGGGAATATTCGGTTTAGCGGGGAATATTAAATGCAATGACTCAATCATTGGTGGACCCAACGAAATTATTATCCGGATTGAAAAAGCGACAAAATATTTTATTAAAATAACGGCGGAAGTTTCTGGGTTGATCTTTGTTGAACTACTTTCGGTAGTAAAGAAATGCGATGTCGTGTGGTTGCATAGTAGCACACCGTATTGATTATTGATCTTTATGTGAAGTCAAAACCGGTTTGATTCCATTATTGTCGATTAATAATATGAATTATTATAAGCGATAATGACGTTTTGTTTTATTAAGTATTATTAACGTAATAAAAGCGAAACATCTTTTATATAAAATAGAATACTTTATTAAAGTTATTACATAAATAGAATATATTATATTTTATTATGCGTAGTGTTGCGTAGTATTTTGCGTAGTGTTTTGCGTAGTATTGCATAGTGTTTGCATAGTAAAATGTTTTTATCTAAATAGAATATATTATATTTTATTTAAAAGATTTTCTTTAAATATGGATAGTCAGATTAAAATAAATCAATCTCAGATAGTTAAATGGATTAATTCTTATGCATTCCATTTTCTATAAATAGAAGCTCATTCCTTCATTATTTTCTTACGAATTCATTTGAAACTACAGAGAGAAATTATAGAGAAGCTATAGAGAGAAAGTTATAGAAAGAAGAAGAGTATACCTTTACTTCACTTACTTATATTCAGATTCTTTTACTAGTGAGGGGTGTTATTCTTTCTTCTTGAAGAGAACTTACATTATTCCATTCATTATTATTACATTGGAATAACTTTTGTAAAAAGTGGCATACCTATACATAACTTGTGTATCTGGCGTACCCTATACTTGGTGAAATCCTTATGTTATTCCATTGCTTATTATTACATTGGAATAACTTTGTATCTGTGATTTACCCTATACTTGGTGACATTCTTACTATTATTACATTGGAACATCACATGCATGTGTTTTACAGGACACGGTTCCGTTTTTATTATTACATTGGAACATCACATGTGTGTGTTTTACAGGACTGGTTAAAATCTTTATCATTCTGTTGGAATATCCTATCATGTGTTTTTACAGGATCAGTTCCATCTTTATTATTACATTGGAACATCACAGCCGATTGTGAATTTCACGACACAGTTTCGTTATTATTATTATGTTGGAATAACTTTGTCATCTGAAATCTGGCGTGCGTGGTGATTTCTTTTGTTATTCCATTCTTTATTATACCCGAGTTGGTTAAAACTTTGACTTACATACTCCATGAAATTAGTAGAATATCCTTGATATTTGCGTTTCATCCGATATCTTTTCATGAAAATATTCTTGATCATTCTTGAATTTTACTCTCTGAAACGATATCGTATGTTGACAATTTGGGCGTTAATAATTCATGGATTAAATAATTCTTGAACTTGTTTTATTGAATTATTATGTCATTGTCATCATCCTCATGTTATATTATGTTATCTTTGGCTTACGTGCGTAGATGAACTTAGTATGATTATGACGAGGGATCATTCGGTATAATCATGACTTGATATAAATGATGTGACAAAGTCCTCGGTGGCACGTAATGCGATGATGGATAATTTTGGTATGATTATGACCGGGGGTGATTCGGTATAGTCATGACCATTGATAATTTGATGAAAATCCTTGGCCGTGTGATACGAGAGATGATTAGATGTGGTGGTTTATTTATTAAAATTTGAGTCTCGGTGATAAAAATTGATGAAAACCTTTTAAAACCTAAAAGATAGTAGACTTTATTCTCTACTTGACTCTTTTAATGGATTGCTTATTAAAGCTGTGATTTAAGCGGGTTGTCTATTGTATTTTATCGGTTTAACACTTTGTTGAAGGCTAATGATAATTTATTACGCATTATCTTAGTCGTAATATTTCTTCTTGGGCTAGTTGAGCTCACCCTTTCTTTCTTTCGTTTCTTCTCTGAAATGAGAACATAAATTTGGGAAACAGTCGGGGAGCGAAGTAATGGTCCGGAGGATAGCATTAATAGTCCTCACTATTATGTGAAATAGTGTGATAATAGTTGTAATGAGGACTCCTTTTGAGTTTGTATAATATCTAGTAGACAATATTTGTATTCAAACTCATGGTTTATGTCGTATTGTACCACAGAGTTATATTAATAAGTTGTATTTGAATTTATGTACCATGTAAGTGGCGACTCAAGATGGGTGGCGTATACCCCTATTTTGGGGGCGTCACGGTTGGTATCGAGCTTAGGGATATGATCCTGGCTAAGATGTGAGATAAGAACTAGGAGGAGAGCGGGGAAATTCCTTAGCTAGTATGACCTACTAAGTTTATTTGGTATTTAATTGGTCGGTCGGAGTATAGGGATAATATTTGATATATTAATTAACCCTTGTGTTGTGGCGGTGTTTGGAAATGGCGGTGAAAATATTCACAATGGAGTGAATGTGACCGTTGTGACACCTTTAATCACTAATCGAGTTAATGCGATTGTCGACGAGGAACAAATTAGAGATATCCACGTAGTGAATGAAGAACTAATTGTTGCACCCGAGAGCTAGTTGCGGTGTAGCGGTGAAAGTGAGGAAGAAGAGGAAGAAGAGAAGAAGAGAACACGAGGAGAATTGGTTAGAAGAAATTTATGATCAAAACTTAGAATTACAAAATCGTGTTAGTGAGCTAGAAGAAAAGAAGTTGAAGAGCGGCAAGCGGTGGTGGAACAAGGGATGAACAATTCAAAATTGGGTTTACCGATATGTGATGCTTTCGAACAAAATCACGCTTTGGCGAGGTGTAAGATATTAAAGTTGGAATCGAGAATTTAAAAATCAAAGATCGGTGAAAGAAGAAACAACTAAGCGAAGGAGAATAGGCGATGCATGGGTAAAAAAGCGCACTGCACAACGCGTTGATAGTGTAGAAAAAAGGCGTCCAGATCCAATAAAGCCAAAATAGATGAAATGGACTTTGCTTTTTGGACGTGATTGGGAGAACCCAACATCGAATTGGAATTACCACATGCATAGCGGTCAACACGAATTCGATATGGATCGGAGAATAATGATTCAAATAATGGATCGTAAATGTGAAGAAGCACTTAAGGGTGGAATGTACCCTATAGTAAAGTCAAACTTCGGTAATTTAAGCGAGGCGTTTAGCCGAGAAAACCGAGCGAAGTTATTACGGGTAAGTTAATTATAAATTAATCGAAGTCTATACTTTATTCAATACAAGTTCTACCCACTCTTTTATTTCACCTAGTTGTGTTCAGCGTTTAAATTTGACTCAGAAGAAGTTAAACTTTGACTTATTGGTTGAAACTTCGTTAGTAGGAGCCTTACGTTACCTTACTATTTTTTAAATCTTGTTGATTCAAATAAACATTTTCACGTTACTGTCGATCTTATCTTTTTGAAAATACTTGCCTTTGATGTGATTTTTAGGAATCGATTGGTTAGCTAATCATCATGCTTTTAAATGAGGTTGTTAGCTTTTATATTCATAACCAACTTTATTATCACAATTCAAAGTAACCAAACCCTAAAGTTAATCATTTGTTATATCGAAGCCATAAGAAAAGAGCTCCGAACCTTTAGTTGTTGACTTCCTTGTGTGGAGTGCAAAATGGGACTTTACATGGGCGACATCGTGAATGAAGATGGCAAGTTTATAGGTATCATTGTGAGGTCTTATCTAGGTTAAGGGATAGAAGTCACAGTTGGTATCAATGTGACGTACTATCCAAGTCTTGAATAAAATAACGATTTTGAATGATATTTCTATCATTAATAAATTTCTTGACGTATTCTTGAAGATTTCCTAGCCTACCCTAGGCGTGAAATCGAATTTTGTATTGACCCCATGCAAAAAACCCATTTCTTAAACCCTCAAATATTTCTTCAACTAAATAAACGATTTACGTGGTTTATGATGAAAGTCATAATAAAAGCATTGGAATAATGAAAATCATGGGTATATGAAGTATTAGTAAGTTTTATGATGAGTTATGTTGGTTAGTATGCGTAAAAAAGCATGAAAGTTTCTTAGAAATCACAAAGAGTTGAAAATCAGATTTTGGTGAAAAACGTAACATGAAATTCAATAGACCATATCTCCTATTATATTTTGAATTTTTGAATGTGGTCAAGACCTAGAGTTAGATCTATGAGTTACCTAACTAATTCAAGTGGAATTACTGGAAAAGGTGTTGTAGATTTTTGTGTGGACTGATTTTAGCAAAGGAGTGCAAAGCTGCAAAAACCGAAAAAGCTGCTGCCATGATTTTAGAGGGGCTATTTTGGCCACTTAAATTATGAGAAAAATTCTGGCCTTTTGGGACATGAAAGTATATGGTATAAAGTACCTCCTGTCCAAAAATGAGCTCATTCTGACTTAAAATGAGCAAGTTATGACTATTTCAATATTTAGGTTTTTTGACAAAAACGCTATAACCGGAGTTCTATAACTCCGATGACCATGAAATTTAAACTGGAAGCTCACGTTAACATGTGTAAGGTCCTGCCAAGATTTGGGAATTTTGGAGTTAAACTTGAGGTAGCTAATTTCTTAAGGAATTAAGTGGAAATTGATTTTTAAAAATAGTAAATAAATTTTAAAATTCGAGAAAATATATTTTCATTATGGGACTATATTATGCTAAATCCCAGAAAAGAAATATTTTGGGGCTGATTTGGTATTTTCATGAAAATAGTTTAATTCTGAACATATAGGAGTTAAATATGTTATGTGAAGTATGAAAGTTGAAAATAAGATTTTATGGCTAGAGAGAATCCTATATAGAGTATATGCATATTTTTTGATGAGGATTTGATAATTGGTGATGATATCTTACGAGTATGACATTTTGAATGATTAAATGCATTATATGGTAAAAGTGTAAACAATTAAGATAAATTGTTTATAAATTTAAGAAAGTGATTAAAATATTGGTATAATATTAATGATATTAGATTATTAGATTATTAAGTGATTGATAACATGGGGATATTCTTGAATCCTGGATAAATTATATTATAAATGTTTAATATTTATCCTTTATCTTATTTGATTGATTCTTTATATCATTATCCTCATGTTTATATTTTTTAAAGTCATCTGTGGCACATGTAGGCATAGATGGACTTGGTATGATTATGACCAGGATTGTTAAATATAATCATAGCAGTAATTAAAACACAATTATCTTTGGTAGTAGTGCATGGATAATTTGTGGTCGTGATACTAATGAATATCCTTAGCTTTGTAGTGCGGGGATGATTCGACGATGTGGATTAATTATTGAAATTTGAGTCTCAATGATGAAATATTAATTCATGGATGTGTTCAAAGTCATCGTGGCTTCGTGCATAGATGGACTTGGTATGATTATGACCGAGGATCATTCGGTATATAATCATAGTAATTGAAAACCACAATTATCTTTGGCCGTAGTGCATGGATAATTTGGGTCGTAATCTTAATGAATATCCTTGGCTTTTGTAGTGCGGGGATGATTCGATGATGTGGATTAATTATTGAAATTGAGTCTCAAGAATGAAATATTAATTCATGGATGTGTTCAAAAGTCATCAGTGGCTTACGTGCATAGATGGACTTGGTATGATTATGACCAGGGATTGTTCGGTATAATCATAACCGTAATTGAAAACACAATTATCTTGGCCGTAGTGCATGGATAATTTGTGGTCGTGATACTAATGAATATCCTTGGCCTGTAGTGCAGGGATGATTCGATGATGTGGATTAATTATTGAAATTTGAGTCTCGTGAATGAAATATTAATTCATGGATGCGTTCAAAGTCATACGCGAAACTTACGTGCATAGATGGACTTGGTATGATTATGACCGAGATTGTTGGCATAATCATAATAGTAATTGAAAACACAATTATCTTTGGTAGTAGTGCATGGATAATTTGTGGTCGTGATACTAATGAATATCCTTGGCCTGTAGTGCAGGGATGATTCGATGATGTGGATTAATTATTGAGCTGAGTCTCAGCAATGAAATATTAATTCATGGATGTGTTCAAAGTCATCTGTGGCTTACGTGCATAGATGGACTTGGTATGATTATGACGAGGATTGTTCGGCATAATCATAATCAATTAAAACACATTATCTTTGGCCGTAGTGCATGGATAATTTGTGGTCGTGATACTAATGAATATCCTTGGCACGTAGTGCGGGGATGATTCGATGATGTGGATTAATTATTGAAATGAGTCTCGTAATGAAATATTAATTCATGGATGTGTTCAAAGTCACGTGGCTTACGTGCATAGATGGACTTGGTATGATTATGACCGAGGGTTGTTCGGTATAATCATAATCAGTAATTGAAAACACAATTATCTTGGTAGTAGTGCATGGATAATTTGTGGTCGTGATCTTAATGAATATCCTTGGCACGTAGTGCGAGGATGATTCGATGATGTGGATTAATTATTGAAATGAGTCTCGAAGAATGAAATATTAATTCATGGATGCGTTCAAAGTCAATACATGGCTTACGTGCGTAGATGGACTTGGTATGATTATGACGAGGGATTGTTAGGTATAATCATAACAAAATTGAAAACACGAATATCCTTGGCCGTTGGTTGCATGGATAATTAAGTGGTCGTAATCTTATTAAGGCTGCGTCTTAGCATTATTGGTTTCTGATTGTATATCTTTGCTTTGTGGTGCAAAGATGAATTGTTAATGAATAGCTTTGGCGATTTCAAAGATGAATTTAATATTTTTAAGCGATAAAGGTATTCAAGGTATCCTCATCTCTTTATCATACAGTCACGTACCCTAATTTCGAAGCTGAAATTCCATAAGGAGGGAGATTGTGAGACCCAGTTTTATTAATAAAGATTTAAATTTGGTGAAATAATTTTTAATATTATGGTGTGAATTTGAGATAATATTATAGTTGTGGGTAGTATTTATAAATTTTGCAAAGTATCAAGTGGTTATATTATATTCGATTGGTTAGAGGGGAATATTAGGTTTAGCGGGGAATATTAAATACAATGACTCAATCATTGGTGGACCTAGCAATGAAATTATTGTCGGATTGAGAAAACGACAAAAATATTTTATTAAAATAACGGCGGAAGTTTTCTGGTTGATCTTGTTGAACTACTTTCGGTAGTAAAAAATACGATGTCGTGTGGTTGCATAGTAGCACGCGGTATTGATTATTGATCTTATGTGAGAAGTCACTCGGTTTGATTCCATTATTGTCGATTAATAATATGAATTATTATAGCGATAATGACGTTTTGTTTTATTAAGTATTATTAACGTAATAAAATGAAACATCTTTATATAAAATAGAATACTTTATTAAAGTTATTACATAAATAGAATATATTATATTTTATTATGCGTAGTGTTGCGTAGTATTTTTGCGTAGTGTTTTTGCGTAGTATTGCGTAGTGTTTGCATAGTAAAATGTTTTTATCTAAATAGAATATATTATATTTTATTTAAAAGATTTTCTTTAAATATGGACCGTCGATTAAAGTAAATCAATCTGGACCGTTCATGGATTAATTACTATGCATTCCATTTTCATAAATAAAAGCTCATTCCTTCATTATTTTCTTACGAATTCATTGAAACTCTAGAGAAAATTATAGAGAAAGCTATATAGAGAAAGTTATAGAAAGAAGAAAAGTATTCTGCTTCTTCACTACTTCTATATTAGGTTCTTTTCACGGTGAGGGGTGTTATTCTTTCTTCTTGAAGAGAACTTACATTATTCCATTCATTATTATTACATTGGAATAACTTTGTAAAAAATGGCATACCCTATACATAACTTTGTATCACGGCATACCCCTATACTTGGTGAAATCCTTATGTTATTCCATTGCTTTATTATTACATTGGAATAACTTTGTATCTGTGATTTACCTATACTTGGTGACATTCTTCTATTATTACATTTGAACATCCATGCATGTGTTTTACACGGACTGGTTCCGTTTTATTATTACTGTTGGAACATCCTCTGCATGTGTTTTTACACCGGACTGGTTCCGTCTCTTTATCATTCTGTTGGAATATCCTATCATGTGTTTTACAGGATCTGTTCCATCTTTATTATTCTGTTGGAACATCCCAGTTCAGGTGTGAATTTCACACGACACAGTTCCGATTATTATTATTATGTTGGAATAACTTTTGTCTGTCTGCAAATCCGCATGCGTGGTGATTTCTTTTGTTATTCCATTCTTTATTATACCCAGTTGGTTAAAACTTTGACTTCTATACTCCATGAAAATTAGTAGAATATCCTTGATATTTGCGTTTCATCCAATATCTTTTCATGAAAATATTCTTCCGATCATTCTTGAATTTTACTCTCTACGAAAAATGTCGTGTTGACAATTTGGGCGTTAATAATTCATGGATTAAATAATTCTTGAACTTGTTTTATTGAATTATTATGTCATTGTCATCATCCTCATGTTATATTATGTTATCTTTGGCTTACGTGCATAGATGAACTTAGTATGATTATGACCGAGGATCATTCGGTATAATCATGACTTGATATAAATGATGTGACAAAGTCCTCGATGGCACATAATGCGATGATGGATAATTTTGGTATGATTATGACCGAGGGTGATTCTATTATAGTCATGACCATTGATAATTTGATGAAAATCCTTGGCCAGTGAATACGGAGATGATTAGATGTGGTGGTTTATTTATTAAAATTGAGTCTCAATGATAAAAATTGATGAAAACCTTTTAAAACCTAAAAGATAGTAGACTTTATTCTCTACTTGACTCTTTTAATGGATTGCTTATTCCACCTGCAGATTAAACTGGTTGTCTATTGTATTTTATCGGTTTAACATTTGTTGAAGGCTAATGATAATTTATTCTGCATTATCTTAGTCATAATATTTCTTCTTTGGGCTAGTTTGAGCTCACTCACTTTCTTTCAACATTCTCTTGAAATGAGAACATAAATTTGGGGACGAGTCGGGGAGCGAAGTAATGGTCCGGAGGATAGCATTAATAGTCCTCACTATTATATGAAATAGTGTGATAATAGTTGTAATGAGGACTCCTTTTGAGTTTGTATAATATCTAGTAGACAATATTTGTATTCAAACTCATAGTTTATGTCGTATTATACACAGCGATTATATTAATAAGTTGTATTTGAATTTATGTACCATGTAAGTGGCGACTTTCAAGATGGGTGGCGATATACTAATTTTGAAATACACAATATATATATGGAAAAATATATTACATAGTCGTCTATGACGATGATTTTTTTGGATTATGACGACGGTTGACCGTCGCCATAAATTATATAAAAGAGACGGGGAGGGAGAGGGACTCCAATTAAAATACAAATCCGTATTGAAATCTAATCCTTGTGTATAAGAACGATCCAAATCAAGTAATGTATAAAAAAAAATTAAATTATAGTTTAAAATATTTTATTATTGGTAAGAGTATAATAGTTCAACTTATATTTTTTAATCCAATCATTTAATTAATCATGAAAAAAACAAACATAACATGAGATTATTTTAGGTTATCCCATGAATAATCTAGTAAAAAATAAATATATGACTAGAACTATTTAATCCTAAGATTAATAGTCTTGGGATTATAATATCATAGATTATAATATAATGGATTATAATTCCGGAATTATAATCTTTGCAAATAAATATGACTTAAGTTACTAACAATACTACATTCATCAGACTTCAGTCATGACTTTTTGGGTGAGTTGGTGGTGGACTAAGATGATCCATGCGTCAATGATTTAAAGCCTTATTTGGATAGAATTAATTCGATTCGGAATTAAAATTTGATCCGAAATTTGTTCTGAACTTGGAATTTGACACATATTGTTTCAACTAGTGTCTCATCATACCTAATTTTTCTTTGTTTCAATGAAGACTGTTGTGTTGTCTTGGTATGTGAAATTAAACCACCTTTTCCAGATGAACACAAAAACATTACTACTACCTTTTTTCTTTTTTTCTTCTGTTCTCACCCACCGGAACCATGCACTCAGCTATCACTTCTAAATATGCTCCAAGTGCTAAGGTGCTTGCTGTCCACTGAGTTCTGAAGCCAATACAACCTAAAATCCTTATATGGTGAATGCTAGTTAATGGGTGTTTAGGATTGAATTATCATAATATGAAAAGGCAAGCATTCCAAATTATGGTTTGGTTATCCAAAAGACTATTAATGATTACTCCATCCAGTCATCCAACTAACTATCAGTATTTCAATTACTGAGGTTACATTGCGACCAGTCTACTTGGGTAACAAAAAATGTTAAATACATAATTTATCAGCTCATCAGATTTACCACAAACAAGAAGGTTTACCCTTTTAAATATGTTTATATTTATCTAATGTTTTATGTGTTTTAATTTTTAATTCAAAATTTTAATAATTATATTATAAATATCTCAAATTAAAAAGAATGCTCTCAAGTAAAACTTTAAAAAGATAGCAAATTTAACAAAGTAGTTCAATTCAACATATTGTTGAAAATTAAGTTTTTGGCCAATTTAAGTATATATACTCCCTCCGTCCCAATTTAAATGACGTTTTATAGTTTTTCATTTATCTCTAATTATTTGACGTTTGTTCAAATCTAGGAGAATTAATGACAATTTTTCCAAAATATCCTCTCATTATTCTTCCTACTTTTGTGATATTTTAAACTCTTTTTCTCTCCTTATCCCAACAAAATCTCCTTATCCCAGCAAAAGATTTAAGAGTATTATAGACAATTGAGTTCTATATTAAAGGCTTTCCAATCATTATCTTAATACTTGTGCTCATATCTAAAATATTATTTAAATAGGGACGGGGAAGTACTTCATATCTTATACTGGTACTTTCTA
This sequence comes from Panax quinquefolius, assembly GCA_020205615.1. Classification (NCBI taxonomy): domain Eukaryota; kingdom Viridiplantae; phylum Streptophyta; class Magnoliopsida; order Apiales; family Araliaceae; genus Panax; species Panax quinquefolius. The sequence goes on along the minus strand of CM035168.1, from coordinate 138,189,052 downwards.
CGAACCTTTCTTAATCAATAGTATAACAAAGTTAAGGCAAAATGGATAAATAGAAATGAATTTTATGTCTATTAAGAATAATACTCCCTCCGTCCCAAGAGAAAAATCCTGATCGACTTTTTACGCATATTAAAAAGGGGAATAAAATGACAAAATTGCCCATGATTAATCATTTAATATGCTCAATAAATATTGTTGTGTTTCTATAAAAAGTTGCCATAATCAATTAAACTCCACATTCAATTCTATATTCACTACTTCTAATAACCTGTGCATGAATATGCCAACTAAAATTAATCATATTTGGCGCAAACTACTTCCGATAATCTCCCCACTCAATGTAATCATATTTCCCAAAAAGTTTGCATGAATTATGCCAACTAAAATTTGGCGGAAAAAAATTAAATTGAAGCATGAGAAAAATTTTGCAAAATTCAAATTTTATAGTGTTCGCCAAATGAAAATTTTAAATGGGAATTTCATGCTATATAAAACATACAATCATACTCATAATGTGGAGAACAAAAGAGTTTCTAATGTGGTAGGAATAAAAAAATCAATAAACAAATTAAGTGCACGTGAGATTTTCAAGGTAGATGAGATAGTGTCTTTTTAATTTTTCAATTCACAATATTTTAAACACATAATTAATTATACTTATTGAATATGGAAAAAGAATAAGAATAAGAAAAATATGAAATATTTAATGCTAAGAGTATAAAAAGAAAAATTGTGTAAAAGTTTAATTTATAAAAAAAATAAACATTTAACATGAGACAACCAAAAATAATAATTAGGACTATTTTGAATTCAGACATCCTCTGGAAGGAATAATAATCAGTACCATAATACAACCCAACATGATTCGTTAGTCAAAAAGAAGCTACCATCGCAATCAAATCTACACTACATACCTAGTGAAGAAGCTGGGTAAGCTGAAGGCTAAATTCTAAGGCCAAAAAACCTCATTAATTATCCTTGACCCAAATATGGAGAGTAATTGAATTACCAAAACCACTGAATATACAGCATGTATCCAAGACTGACCTGACATATCTTGTGCTATCAAGGCCAAATCAGAAACATCCAAACAATGAAAACAATAACATCAAATTCATTCAATGGACGGACGAAAATTTTCATTTAATGGGAGGAATGTAGATGATCGATTTCTATTCACATATCATTAAACAAAAAACCTAACTAGAAACTAGTTCCCCTTCATCTAGAACAACTATCCACCAAACATATATATAACTAACCTCACAACCCTAATTCTGTAGATTAAACACCACCAAAAAAGACATAATAATAGTTAAGAAACAAAAGAATTCACATCCTAATCTTCATCTGCAGATAGCTTGGATGACCCGCCGGCCTTCTTTGGGAGCAGAAGGTTGTGAATATTGGGCATCACACCTCCGTTGGCAATCGTAACATCACCAAGAAGCTTACTTAGCTCTTCATCGTTTCTCACTGCCAGTTGAATGTGTCGAGGAACAATTCGAGTCTTTTTGTTATCCCTTGCGGCATTTCCAGCCAATTCAAGCACCTTTTATTATTCAGACAGACAGACAGCAAACAAACAGTCATTTACGAAACCCTAGGATTTGGGGATTTAGGTTGTGAATCAAAATTGACCAAAGAGGGTAAGAGAGAATTGGTCATACCTCCGCAGCGAGGTATTCGAGGACAGCGGCAAGGTAGACGGGAGCTCCGGCACCGACACGTTCGGCGTACTTTCCGGCTTTGAGAAAACGAGCAATACGACCAACGGGAAACTGAAGACCGGCCTTGCTGCTACGAGATATAGCCTTCTTCGCTGCTCCAGATCCTAGAGTTTTGCCTCGTCCCGCCATTATATATTATATATTATTAATATTAGGTAGACGGAGAGAGAGAGAGAGAGAGAGAGAGAGAGAGAGAGAGAGAGAGGGAGAATGAATATGCCCTAAAGTAGTGGTATTACGGAGAGATTTGTTGGTGAGTGTATACCTATATATAATGGGCCTAATGGCTCGGGACTAAAAACCAATCGGGTAGGAGGACGCGGATAGATATTCGTAGGCGTCCGATCAAAGAGTAACTAACGGTTGACTCTTATCCCCGCTTGTGAGATGGAGTGTCTGATGACTGAATCTAAACAGTTCGACTTGACACCTTTACCCTTGTACTACTGATGGTATAGTGGAGTATATAAAAATACCCTTGTACACTCCGCAACAGTGTGTTTAAATTATAGACTAAAAGACAATTTACATCCCAAATTTTATATTGGTGTTTATTTTTGTACCTCAAATCGAAAAAAATGTCTAAGTACACCCCAAACTTTATTATACGTAACAAAACGTACACTTTCTTCATTTAACCGGTCAAAAGTGACCGGCTAAGACTGTAACAAAAGTTTGGAGTGCAAATTATAACAGTATCTTAAAAATTAGCAAAAATAATTAATTTTAAATAAAATAAAATGATTTAAAATATAAGAATTTTTAAAACAGAATTTTAAAATAGTTAGCATACAATAAAAAAACAAATTTTTTTTTAAACTGTTATAAATTTTTTTAAAACAAAATAAAATTTTTTAACAAATTTTTTTAAAACAAAATAACTTTTTTAACAATTTTTTTAAAACAAAATAATTTTTTTAAAACAAAATAATTTTTTTAACTGTTTTTAACAAAAAAAATTTAAACTGTTATAAAAATTTTTTTAAAACAAAATAATTTTTTTAACTATTTTTAACAAATTTTTTAAACTGTTTTTAACAAATATTTTTTAGACTGTTATAAAAAATTTAAAACTGTTATAATTTTTTTTTAAAACAAAATAAATTTGTTTAACTGTTTTTAACAATTTTTTAAAACTGTTAAATTTTTTTTAACTGTTTTTAACAAAAAAAAATTTTAACTGTTTTTAACAAAAAATTTAAACTGTTTTTAACAATTTTTTTTAAAACTGTTTTTAACAATTTTTTTAAACTGTTATAAATTTTTTTTAAACTGTTTTTAACAAAAAAATTTAAAACTGTTATAAAAACTTTTAAAAACAAAATAAATTGTTTTAACTGTTTTTAGCAAAAAAATTTATACTTTTATAAATTTTTTTTTAACAGTTATAAATTTTTTTAAAACAAAATAAATTTTTTAACTGTTTTAGCAAAAAAATTTAACTGTTTTTAACAATTTTTTTTTAAACTGTTATAAAAAAAAATTTAAACTGTTTTTAACAAAGAAAAATTTTAACTGTTATAAACTTTTTTTTAAAACAAAACAAATTTTTTTAACTGCTTTTAGCAAAAAAAAAATTAAACTGTTTTTAACAAAAAAATTTAGATCATTATAAAAAAAAATTTAAACTGTTATAAATTTTAGTTTGTTTTAAAAAAAATTGTTAAAAAAGTTTAAATTTTTTTAAATCATTACAATTTGCACCCCAAACTTTTATTATAGCTTTTAGCCATTACTTTTGACCTAAGTTAAGTGAAAAGCACAGACTTTGTTACGTATAATGAAGTTTTGAAAAGTCTTTACACACCTTTTTTTGGTTTAAAAAGTGCAAAGTCAACATCATTGTAAAATTTGAGGTGCATTGTCTTTTAGTCTAAATTATATTATAAGATAAAATTAAAAAATTTATAAAATTTAAGAGATTGAAAAAATTAATATAAGAAGAATAAAATAAGAATGATCTCATAAATCGAATGACAACTTCAAAAATGGCAAAAAGCAATTAAACTGGAGATCAACCAACTGTACAAAGAACAATGGCAATGCTCATATAAACCCTCTCTCCTATTTCTCAGAACAACATCAATATTGGCACCATCAAGCACAATACAACCAATATTTATCCCACTAAATCATTTAGAAAACCTTTTTAAAAATGTTATCTTTCTTTGTTTTTTTTTGCTCTGTTTTTTTATTTCTTCTACTCTTCTATCCCCTACTAGGTTTGATACAAAGTGTGGGCTCGTACCTTGTTAAGATTAGAGTTTTGTATTGACTGAGAATGAGAGAAATCCATAAATAATGCGGAATTGAATGATGAATTAAAGAAGGGCGAAAAACAGAGGATTCTGATAGTCTTCTTGAGTGCTTAGGTTGAGACAGAATGTTAAGTCTGTTAGTCTCCAAAAAGTCCAAGAGTCCAAAAGTTCTTTTTTCATAGAATGGAAGAATTATTTATAGAGTTTCCTAGAAAATGGTCACGTGCTACGCACATGTACTCGGGGAAAATTCTAGAAATACTCTTAGTCATCAGAGTAATTTTCAGATCGTCTTGTTCTTCTAGCCATAAATCAAATCACTCAATCAATTCCTAAAATGAGTCGCCTTCACCAGTCTTCTGTCTCGGGACACGTGGAAGCTTTTTTCGGGTCTCAAACATTTATTTTTGACTTTTTTGCTTGTCATTTAATTCTTTAGGTCGTATGTGAACCCTAATTTGTACTTGAGTTCACATTTGCCTCCTGCACGTGAGTCACGCCTTTGGAGTGACGATCCTGCAAAGTACTTCGAGTCTTCAAGTCATGTTTCAAATTTCTGAACAATCCGCAGAGTTTGATCTTGTTAGTCTCAAAAACAAAAGATCTTAGGAAAGGCAAATGTGACGCCCCCAAAATTAGGTATACGTCACCCATCTTGGGTCGCCATTTACATGGTACATAAATTCAAATACAAACTTAATTATACATCTGTCGTGTAACATACGACAATACATAAACTAAGAGTTCTAATAGGAATATTGTCATTTAGACAATATCCATACTCAAAGGAGTCCTCATTACATTTATTGTCACACTATTTAACAGAATAGTGAGGACTACTAATGCTATCTTTGGGACCATCACTCTTTTCCCCGACTCGTCGTCATTTATATTCTCATTTCACAAGAGAACGGTGAAAGAAAGGGTGAGCTCAACTAGCCCAAGAAGAAATATTATGACTAAGATAATGCGAATAAATTATCATTAGCCTTCAACAAATGTTAAACCGATAAAATACAATAGACAACCGGTTTAACTGCAATGAATGTGCATCTATTAAAAGAGTCAAGTAGAAAATAAAGTCTACTATCTTTTAGGTTTTAAAGGTTTTCATCAATTTTTATCACTAAGACTCGGTTTAATGAATAAACCACAATATCTAATCATCCCCGCATCTACTTGGCCAAGGATTTTCATCAAATTATCAATGGTCACGACTATACCGAATCACCCCCGTCATAATCATACCAAAAACTATCCATCATCGCATTACGCGCCAATCGAGGACTTTTGTCACATCATTTATATCAAGCCATGATTATACTCTGAATGAACCCTCGGTCATAATCATACTAAGTTCATCTATGCACGTAATCCAAAGATAACTTTCAACATAATATAAACATGAGGATGATGACAATGATATAAGAATTTAATAAAACAAGTTCAAGAATTAATTTCTCTAGGATTTATTAACGTCCAAATTGTCAACAAGATATCTTTTTGTAGAGTAAAATTCAAGAATGATCGTAAGAATATTTCCATGAAAAGATCTTTGGATGAAACGCAAATATCAATGATATTCTACTAATTTCATGGAGTATAGAAGTCAAAGTTTTAACCAACCGGGTATAGTAAAGAATGGAATAACAAAAGAAATCACCACGCATGCAGATTGCTTGATAGGCAAAGTTATTCCAATGTAATAATAATAACGGAACCAAAGTCGTGAAATTCACAACGGCAGGATGATCCAAATGTAATAATAAATGTTGAATAATAAACAATGGAACCGTGTCCTGTAAAACACACGCATGTGATATTCCAAATGTAATAATAAATGCGAATAATAAACAATGGAACCAGTGCGGTGTAAAACACACATGCATGGATATTCCAACATAATAATAAAGAATGGAATAACAAAAGAAGATCACCAAGTATAGGGATTCCACAGTATACAAGTTATTCCAATGTAATAAATAAGAATGGAATAATATAAGGATTTCACCAAGTATAGGGTATCTGACACATCGGGTTATGTATAGGGTATGCCACTTTTACAAGTTATTCCAACAGAATAATAATGAATGGAATAATGTAAGTTCTCTTCATGAATAAGAAAGAATAACACCCACTTACGCAGTACAACAAATAATATCCCTTACCGAAAAAGACACAATGGATATCAAAGTAGTGAAGTACTGTAATACTCTTCTTCTTTCTCTCTATAGATTTTCTCTATATAAACTCTCTATAATTTCTCTCTAGAGTTTCAAAGAATTAAAAGAAAATAATGAAGGAATGAGCTTTCTATTTATAGGAAAATAGAATGCATAGTAATTAATCCATGAACGATCCAGATTGATTTACTTTAATCTGACGGTCCATATTTAAAGCAAAATCTTTTAAATAAAATATCATATATTCTATTTATATAAAACATTTTACTATACAAACACTACGCAACACTATGCAAAAACACTATGCAACACTACGCATAATAAAATATAATATATTCTATTTATAGAATAACTTTAATAAAGTATTCTGCTTTATAAAAAATATTTCGCTTTTATTACGTTAATAATACTGAATAAAACAAAACGTCATTATCGCTTATAATAATTCATATTATTAATCGACAATAATGGAATCAAACCGAGTGACTTCACATAAGATTAATAATCAATACTGTATTGCTTCTTATGCAACCACACGTACATCGTATTTTTACTACTGAAAGTAGTTCAACAAGATCCACGGTAAAACTTCCGCCGTTATTTCAATAAAATATTTTGTCGTTTTCAATCCGGCAAAATAATTACGTGCTGGGTCCACCAATGATTGATTGAGTATTGTATTTAATATTCCCCGCTAAACCGAATATTCCCCGACCAATCGAATATAATATAACCACTTGCATACTTTGCAAAATTTATAAATACTACCCACAACTATAATATTATCTCAAATTCACACCATAATATTAAAAAATTATTTCGACAAAAATTTAAATCTTTATTGATAAAATCTGGGGTCTCACAAAGAAATCCTGGGGAGATCTCCCAAAGACATCTTGGACATTTTTTATCAAATCATTTCTATTTAGAAATATAATATTTGTTTCCATAATATATTTTTTTAATTTATATATATATATATATCTGATCGGATCTTAAGTTCACGCTTATTCATTCACTCGAAAGCCCCTCTTTAGCGACGGATTTTGACGATTCGGTTTATACAACCGTTGTCTATACTTTTTAGCGATGTTATATGTTGTCTGTCGCTAAAAGTATAGATTTACTTGCAGTTATAAATCGAAATCATCAAAATCCGTGTCCGTCGCTAAAGGGGAGTGAGCTCTCGGTTGAGTTGGATAAAGAGGTGAACTTAAGATCCTGACCGTAGATATATATATATATATATATATATATATATATATATATATATATATGTATGTGTATAATTTATAGTTTATAATATTATATATGAGCAATCTAATGAAAATGGTATTTCTTTTTTTTATGAAACATACATATTTTAGGCTTTGTTAATTTTTATTTTATTTTGTGTGTAAAATATTTTACAGAATACATCTTACAGAACTGGGATTTGCAGCATTCGTATACATGTTCATGTTCTAGCTAGCACCCACAATATGACCAGAGTCATTATTACCCATAAGTTGTTCAAACAGAAGAACTCATGCACACACCCACAAAGCTTTAAAAATAACACAAAAAGTGAGTGAAATAGAGTTTTTTTATCTCAAAATAGAGTTGTTCTCCAAGCAATGGGTATAAACGAAACAGAAATGGGAAAAAGTCCACCACATCAGATACAGGACCAGCCCTGGGCTAAAGCCCAAGGTACCTGGGCTTTAGGTCCAAAATTTTTTAGGGCCCCTTAAATTGCATATTGGTCCAATAGTATTAGTCTCCTTCACAGAATCACGTTCGTCCGGTCTTCTTCACGGCTTCAGCCTTCACAATTGCCTGCGTTAATTTGTCTGATTGTCTCCTTCATCTCATAGATTCAGTTCACACAAATAGTTCACATAACACAAATCAATCAATCTGAAAAGGCAGAAAAGCAAATCCTTCAGTCCTTCTCCTTCATCACTGATTAGTGATTAATTTCAGGTATTAATTCTATTTTTTAGGGTTTTGAATTTAATTTTTTTTTATGAGATTTAGAAGCATTGTCTGATTTTGTAAATTTGTTTATGCTACTGTGGTCTGTGGATTATTTGTTTATGCTAGTGCTACTGATTAAGTTAAATGCTATAGAGATGGCGGAATAATATTAGAAAAGTTCCAATTGGGTTGTGCTATAGAGATGAAAATTATTTTTTTCAAAATATTATTTTCAAAATATGATGGGAAGTGGATATTGGGATTTGGGCACAATTGATACCTATTTGATTCTTATCTGCACTATGTTTATTGACAAGGATGGGAAGTCAAAGACTGATTTTGCTGGGCGGATGGGGAACAGAGCAATTTTCATGGGTATGTGTATATTTTTCTTTCTTTTTATTTTGCAAATACATCCATTTCTTTCTTGTTTGAAGTTACATATTGATTGGTATGTGATTTATATTCTCGGTTAAATGGTTCATTTTTTTTGTATATCAAATTGTTAGAGTTGCAAAGTAACAAATAACACAATAAGAGAGAAATACTGAAGAAGCAATGCAAGAGAAAATTGTAGGAGCAATTAAAGCTTTAACATTATAATAGCTTATATTTATGTTATGTGTATTCAAAAGTGAAAAGACCTATTTTTAGGCCTGAGATTATCAACTCGACTGAGATTATGTTGAAATTTTGCAGATTTTTAAATTTTAATTCACCATTGCTCCTAAAAATTATATGTCTGGATCTGAAGAAAAAAAAAAGAAAAAAGCGGATGAATTAGTTCAATCTCAAGCGGGTTCACTTGATAAATTTTTTGGTAGTAAGAAACAAAAGGAGAGTTCTAGTGTGTCAGAGAATGAAGAACAAATAGTAGATACGGGGAATGAAGAACAAGAATTTTTTTTTATGCCTATCTTAATAAAAATTCGCAAAAAGTCCATTTTGTTGTTGTCCGCTTTAGGCCTTTCAAAACTCAGGGCCGGCCCTGATCAGATAACTTTAAGGCAATGGTGCAAGGCCTTTTACATAAAAAAATTAAGAAAAGGGTCAGTACAATTCCACGAAAAAACTCACGGCTTCTTTACAAACTCTTGAATTCCTAGGGACTTTCCATACTTCTGGCTTCTTTGCTTGAAGGTGTAGACTCTTGCAATGCCAGAAATAAGTGGTTCATGCTTAGCTAGTAATCGGTGCAAGTCATCATTCAGGGTTAATCCATGGCAGAACAATGATTCATCCCTACAACAATAAATGTAGAATTACCACAGTGATAATTGAAGATCAATAATTAAAAGACTTCTCAAAGAACTTTCAAACACATCACAACAAAAATTAAATACAAAAAAAAGATAGATTTTTAAAAAATATCCCATGCTTTACACATGAAAAAAGGAGAGTCACTCGTGCTCAACCTCTAAAACATGAAAAAGGGTAGTCCCTGTTGCTCACCTCTAGAGGGTCTTTTCACAGCAACATGTCGACCATTCTTCAAAACAACTTCATAGACTAAGCCATGGCTTCCTCTGCCTCGGAGCTTCTGGGGAGAGAATTTGTTGTTGGCTGCTTCAAGATTACTGTAATTGAATTCTTGGATTTTGATGGGTTTTTCATGCTGTGAATTGGGTTGGGTTTTGTTCTTGGAAAAAGAAGATGATGAACTGCATTTTGAGAATTGAAAAACTAGCGTCTACGGTTTAATACTACGGACATAGACTTTTATAAGTAGATGTATTTTGGTCATCTGTACCGTCCGCAGTGTTGAAATGCGGAATAATAAAAATTAAACTGCGGACGAGGTCTCTTTAAATCCGTTCGATCTTTAGACAGAGGATCGCGATGTGTTGTACGATTAGACTATTTTTTACAACGTTAATTATGGATCGATCCCCATATATATTAAAAAAGATAAACTTACAATTGAATTATCTATTATGAAAATCATTTCATTCCATCATCTATTTCATTTCTTAAATCCAAACTTAGCATAATATTATTATCCGCCGGTGGTCACATGACCGAAACCATGATTAATAATGGCCCATAGCCATAGCCATAGGCACCCAGTGGTAAAGACATGTGATGCCCACTATAAGCCTTAACACAGCCCAGCATGAGGATTGATTGGTAATGGTGGATCGACTCTGAGGTAGCCCTTTAACCAGTGGATTGTATGCAGATCATGTGGATTTGTCCAGGACCCCCAAATTTTGTACATGAATCCTAATATCACAGTGTTTGGGCCTACAGTTAAGGAACTGACCCTGTTAACGCCAAGATCTTTCCACGCGTCCCAATCACGTAAGACATGTTCAAATCCTGCACAATAAACACGACAATATATCCTTGCTAACATATATCCTCACGTCCAGTTTCCTGTGTCACCCACTCCCTACTGACACAGTCCCCCCACTACCGGTGACCTCAACCGACTGTATGCAGTCCACCTACTCCATTCCATCACTGTTTGTCACAGCCGGCGGATCAAGTCCAATCCTCGTTAATGCATGGCAGAGAACAGTCAACCATCATCTTATTTGATCATTACCGGTTAAAGTTGATATTTTAGATATTATTTGCTTAATGGATCAGCCCAACTAAGAAGCCCAATACATTTAAGACATAATAAATATAACCAAGGAATGAGCCCATTCGGTCCGACCCAATGCATAAAGTATCATGGCCCAACAGACCCCATAGACCATAGTTAATATTTGTTTATTTGTACTTATTTAGAATACATTTACAGTACTTTTAATTAATTTACCCTACTCATCCATTCAGTAGTCGATACAAACACTACATATAGCAATAGTGGCAGATGATCCAGAAATTGGCTTCCATATTTTTATGAACATTTTACGACTTAGAAAAACCTGTTAATTAAAAAAGCGAGAGAATTACCGGGAAAAAAATTGTTATAGCATGCTCTGCATAACAAGAAGAAGAACTCTCAATATTGTGCTAAAATTAGTTCCAACAGTGTGGTTGTCTTTGGCTTTGGGTGAGTGGGTAGAAAGGGGAAAAAGTTAACTAATATGCCAACGGTGTGGTTGTCTTTGAAGAGATCTTTACAGTGTAAATCAGAGGCATCAGATGTTGATAATCCAAAGACCAGCAGCAGGAAACAGTTGAGCAGCGTCTTGACCAAAAAAACAGGAGGAGGAGGCAGGTCGGGGTGTTCTAGCAAATCTCAAAGATGTGATTCATGGAAGCAGCAAGAGACACTCGGAGAATTCGGTGAGCTGTAGTCCTAGATCTATTGGGAGCAGTGAATTCGTTAACTCTATTACCCACCAAGTCATTCTGAATAATTCCAGGTGCGAGCTCAAAATCACTAGTTTTGGTGGGGATGGTTGCGATAATTCAACATACGTGGCTACTTTAAGCCCCGGTACACCTGGACCTGGACCTGGAGGGCATCATCCTACACTGCACTATTTTAACCACCACCCTTCATTCAGGAATTCAGCAACTCCTCCAAGAAAGACTACTGCTCGCTGTGCTAATTTGGGTGGCGGGGTTAATGGTATTCCTCCAAAACCTAGGGCATCTCTTGAGACACAAACAAATGGAAATGGGTCCTCCGCGGTGACATGCCACAAGTGGGGAGAGCAGTTTGGAAGCACATCATTTCTCCAAGCATGCTGGTAAAATACTAAATAGTTGTGGCATTTCGCTATTTCTCATGCTTCATTTTTCATACTCATTTCAATTCTTTGTTTGGAAAAACAAAAATAAATAAATAGCATTACCTCATAACTTTCTGAATACTCAACTAATATTCCTTTTATCACCTGACTCATATCTCTGGCTTACTTTCCACTTTTGCATTTTTGCTCCTCTCTTCTCTTTATTGTTTGATCTATGTGGCTCGATTTCCACGGCCGTCCAATTTGTCTTTTAATTTTTAGATAATTGTTGATTCTTAATCTACGGTTACGGTTAGCTTGCCTTGCCGGATGCTTACACTATGTTCCATTGCACAGTTACTGTGCTTGTGGAGGGCGACTCGTCTAGGAAAATAGTTGAAATAATTTGCCGCTCCAGCTGGCTAAAATCTGAAAACCATTGTGGTCGAATTGAGAAGATTTTGAAAGTTCACAACATGCAAAAGACTCTGGCACGATTTGAGGAAGAGATGGTGAAGATCAAGGCCAACAAACTCCCCAAAAAACGTCCTCGCTGCCTCGCAAATGGTAATGAACTTTTGAGATTTTACGGCACAACTGCAGCATGCTCCCTCAGCTTGAATGGATCCTCCAGTCTCTGTATATCGGACAAATGCAGCATGCTCCCTCGGCTTGAATGGATCCTCCAGTCTCTGTATATCGGACAAATGCTGCTTTTGTCGGATCATAAGAAACGGATTCCCCTCTAAAAAGGAACTTAAAGGAGGGAGTAGGAGTTTTCACAACTTCCACCAGCGGGAGAGCTTTTGAATCTATAGAAATCCGTGAAGATGATCCAACCCTGAGGAAAGCTTTAATAGTTTGCAGAGTTATAGCAGGAAGGGTACAACACAGACCTTTGGAGAACATACAAGAAATGGCTGGCCAGTCAGGGTTCGATTCATTGGATGGAAAGGTTGGTCTTTATTCAAATATTCAAGAGCTCTTCTTCCCTGTTTTGTGGTAATCTGTAAACCCTGAAGAGTTCAAATTAAAATGTTCAAGTTTATGTTGTGAAGATATGTTAAGTGCTTTCAATTATGGTAATAGTCTTCCTTAATGTTGTCTAGTAGATCAGAAGTTGTGCTTCTCTATACATTTTTAATCTGTCTTGGTAATATATCTCTTGCAAGTTTTGGCTTTTGTTGCTGGTGCAAACATCTTCAGAGGAATGTGGATATTGTATCAGGAACGGAACGAGGAATATTTAGGATGCGACCAAGTATAGCCGTATAGGTAGAAAACTGTCTAAAGCTGGGAGACCTTGTGAACTAAAATACCGGAAGGTGAGAATATTTGGGTTAAAATCAAGAGTGCATATGCAATGAAATGTCATAATGCAAAACTCTTCAGAACAGAAGCAAACTTTGTAATAGAGTTTAGCTAGCCTACTGCCCTCCCTCTAATTGACATAAATAGTCCGCTGCTTAGTTTCCTTGTCATTTTGGAGGAACATGATAGTTCTAAAATGCTAATAGATTTCTAATGAATATATACAGTAGTATATGCCTAGTGGCATCATTCAATTTGAAAGGGGCATGTGGTCCTAGTTGGATGCTTAAGTTGCTAATTTAAGTTAGTCCAAAACAAGAGGACAAGATCTTTCTCTCTCTCTCAGTGTCAGTCCTGGCAATATATCTTTTGTCCTATCTTCCTGTTGTCCGATGACAAATACGCACAAGTGTTCACGATCAATCAAGTAATAAAGTAGTAAAAATGGTTGTCAAACCCACGTAAAACAGTTACTAATAATTATTCTAATTATCAAGCTTTTACCAATTTAACCCGCTTAAACATTCACTCCAATTGATTTGTGAAAATTGGCTAAAATAAAGTAATTAAGAACTAATTAAACTAACAAATATTGATTACCAGATGATTAAAACATAGGAATACAATTTTTCCAATTACTTTGCAATAATTGCTTTATCTTATTCTCATTTAATTAATCCAATGAGTTGCTAACTAGGATTACTTATCAATTTACTAATATCTTTCAATGATTAATAAAAAGACATATTTCAGTTATTTTGTTACTTTCGTGCAAGACACTTAAACAGATTCACTAAGCACAAACTCCTAACAAAGTTATACATGATATACAAGTACTTTAAATCTTATACATTGTTATGTTATCCTTAAGAATAATCAACAAATTCATGCGTTTTTATATTCAGATCTAATCTAAGATTTTCTCTTTCAATTGCATCAAAGATATCAAATTAATTGCTAGCTAGACAATTAATAGATTAAGCACAAAATATAATAATCAACTCAATAGAATCAACAAGTGAAAATAATGATAATTGAATTATTGAATTGCAAAAGGTTCAATTGTACCCCTAATTGGGAAATTAGTTCATCGTCATAATAGAAACAAAAAGATTAAAATTAAATAGCATCATAAGTACAGATAATGAAGTTAAGATAAGAAGAAAAACTCTGTCCAGGAATCTCTAATCTCCAAGCTTCAATCTTTGCCTTCAATGTTCTCCAATGCAATCTCCAAGTCTCTACAAGGTAGCTCTCAATAGTTGTCAGTCAAAAAGAGATGTGTAAAACTAAGTAAACAACTAGTCTTTATAGTCCTCAAAAATCCTATTACATAAGGCAAGTCAAAATCCTTAATAGATTCAACTTTGAATACTTAAAGAAACATAATCTGCAGATAATTAAATACTGTAAGCTATGGCCTCATACTGTGGCAAGGCTAATCCTTCTTAAAATGGCGCGGTCCGCGCTATATATCAAAGATCTCTTCAACCCGACACGACCGCGCTTTCTCCACACCAGTAACGCGCCTTTTTAGCGAACATCCATTTCTTCAATTATTTCTCCCTCTTTTAGCTCCGAAGTCCCATCCTTGCCTTTCTTCCTGTGAAGTGACACAAAAACCATCAAAAGTAACATGCAACGCTCGATAACTGTCAATAATACTAAGCCTAAATACCCCCAAATTTAAGCATTTATTTGTCCTCAAGCAATTTAACACAATGTTATACTACAAAAAAACAACCTTGATGCAAATGTGAACTATACTCTACAATCCTATAAATCTGGCAACAAATCAGTATGAATATTAGCAACAAGCCTCTGAGATATCCTTAAGAAACTCAAATAGAACATCTCATCAATGCAAACTGTGACGCCCCAAAAATAGGTATACATTATCCATTCTGAGTCATCAAATACATGGTACAGAATACAAATACAAACTTAATTATACAACTGTCGTGTAACATAAGCTGAGAGTTTTAACACAAATATTGTCTCCTAGACAATTTTCAAACTCAAATGAAGTTCTCATTACACTTATTATCACACTATTTCACAGAATAGTGAGGACTACTAAAACAACTATTTGGACCGTCACTCCATTCTCCGACTAGTCCCAGCTATATTCGCATTTCCTGAAGAGAACAATGAAAGCAAAGGGTGAGCTCAACTAGCCCAGTAAAGAATATTATGACTAATATAATGTAGAATAAATTAGCGTTAGCCTTCAACAGTGTTAAACTGATAGAATACAATAGACAACAAGTTTAACTGCAGCGGAACAAATAATCCATTAGAAGAATAAAGTAGAACATGATATCTACTATCTTCTATGATTTAAAAGTTTGTCATAAATTTTATCGCTGAGACTCGATTTAATAAAGAATCCACATCACTGAATTATCCATGCACTACGGGTCAATGATATTCATTATTATCGCATCCACGAATTATCCATGCATTACGGCCAAAGATATTCGTGTTATCACCAATAATCAATGATCATGTCAACAACTCGTCCATCAACGACATTACGGACCAATGAAGACCACATCATTTGTAACATTACGAGAACATGATTATATTGATACATAGTCATAAATATACTCATCCATCTACATGCCTTCTACGGGCAAAGATGACTTTCATCACAATATAAGCATGAGAATGATGACAATGTTATAAGCATCAATCAAACGAAATTAAGGATAAATATTAAAGATTTTTAATTTATCCAGGAGTTTAAAAATGTCCAAATTGTCACATGATAACTGATTTGTGGAGTAAAATTTAATAATAATATTTATGTATCAAAAATAATTTGGACTTTAAAGAAATCAATTTTTCTAATTGAATAAGACTAAATAAATAAGACTCGTGAATAGTACTCCGACATAAAAAGATTAAAATTTAACAAGAATGTTTAGAAAATATCCTTATGAAACGATACTAGATGAAACACAAATTTCAAAGATATTCTACTAATTTCAAGGAGTATAGAAGCAATACTTAACAAAATGAGTGTAGAATTTGGAATCTGAAATAAAATAATATTATTTACATACTACAGAGTATGGAAGAAAATATTATTTCTTACGAATATTGAACAAAAATAATATCTCTTACGACTTTTGAACAAAAATAATATTCCTTACGAATATTGAACGAAGATAATATTTCTTACGAATATTGAACGAAAATAATATTCCTTACGAATATTGAAAGAAAATAAAATTCCTTACGAATACGAAAAATAACATCATAAGCGAATATGAAATAAATAATACCCCTTACCTTAAAAAGAGAGTACTTCTGACTGGTAGGCGAAAATATTCTTGAAGAAAACTTGCACTGTTTTCTACACTCAAAGCTTCCTTAAACTCTAAAAAAATACGCTCAATATTATAAAAAATGAATTCTCTGATTCTGGTGTGATTTTCAATTCTAAACTAAGCATCCTATTTATTGGAGAATGTCAGAGTACTATTTGAAAAGAAATTTCACGGGTGAACATAGAAAATTTCACGGGCGATTCGGCGTGATTTTTCTAATTTTTTATTATTTTACTATGCAGCTACTATGCAGTGTTATGCAGCATTATGCATAATAAAATATAATATATATTTTACAAAAAAAATAAAACTTATATATAATATATATATATAACTTTTCTCCCCCCACCCACCCACCCACCCACCCACCCATGACTTTCAATATATATATATATATATATATATATATGTATATATATAAAATAAAATTGAGATAATTTTTATCGATAATGTGACGCCTCAAAATTAAGTATCGCCACCCATCTTGGTGCGCCACTTACATGGTACATAAATTCAAATACAACTTACTAGTATAACTATCGTGTATGCAATCGACATAAACTCGTGAGTTTGAATACAAATTTTGTCTACTAGATATTATACAAACTCAAAAGGAGTCCTCATTACAACTATTATCACACTATTTCACGGAATAGTGAGGACTACTAATGCTATCCTCTGGACCATTACTCCGCTCCCCGACTGTCTCCTATGTTCTCATTTCACGAAGAGAGCAGTGAAAGAAAGAAAGTGAGCTCATTCTAGCCCGATAAAAATATTATGACCAAGATAATGCGAATAAATTATCATTAGCCTTCAACGATGTTAAACCGATAAAATACAATAGACAAACCGGTTTAAGCTGCGCAATGAATAAGCAATCCATTAAAAGAGTCAAGTAGAGGATAAAGTCTACTATCTTTTAGGTTTTAAAAGGTTTTCATCAATTTTTATCATTGAGACTCGACAATAAATAAACCACCACATCTAATCATCCACTCGTACTACTTGGTCGAGGATTTTCATCAAATTATCAATGGTCACGACTATACCGAATCACCCACAGTCATAATCATACCAAAAATTATCCATCAATTGCATTACAGACCCATTGAGGACTTTGTCACATCATTTATATCAAGTCGTGATTATCTTAGGAATGATCCTCGGTCATAATCATACTAAGTTCATCTATGCTTACGTAAGCGAAGATAACATAATATAACATGAGGATGATGACAATGACATAATAATTCAATAAAACAAGTTCAAGAATTATTTAATCCATGAATTATTAACGTCCAAATTGTCGGCATGATCTTGTTTACGTGAGAGTAAAATTCAAGAATGATCGGAAGAATATTTCCATGAAAAGATCTTTGGATGAAACGCAAATATCGAGGATATTCTACTAATTTCATGGAGTATAAAGTCAAAGTATTAACCAACTGGGTATAATAAAGAATGGAATAACAAAAGAAATCACCGTAAATGCGGTCACTTGCGCCAGAAGAGGTTATTCCAACATAATAATAATAACGGAACCGGTCGGTGAAATTCACAATCAAGCGGGATGTTCAACAGAATAATAAAGATGGAACCCGCATCCGATTGTAAAACACATGATAGGATATTCCAGCGAGAATAATAAAGATTTTAACCAGTCCGATTAGGTGTAAAACACCTTGCACGAGGATGTTCCAATGAATAATAATAAAAAGCGGAACCGGTCCGGTGTAAAACACATGCGAGGATGGATGTTCAATGTAATAATAATAAAGAGCGGAACCGAGTCCTGTAAAACACACGAGACAGGATGTTCCAATGAGAATAATAGAAGAATGTCACCAAGTATAGGGTAAACACGTATCTGAGGTTATTCAATGAGAATAATAAGCGATGGAATAACATAAGGGGTTTCACCAAGTATAGGGTATCTGCCATGTATCACAAAGGTTATGTATAGGGTATGCCACTTTTACAGAGTTATTCCAATGTAGAATAATAGTGAATGGAATAACGAAGTTCTCTTCGAAGAAAGAATAACACCCCTACTTAAAGTAAAAAATGAATATGAAGTAGTGAAGTAGCGAAATACTCTTCTTAACTCTATAATTTTCTCTCTGTAAACTTCTACTATAATTTCTCTCTAGAGTTTCAATGAATTAAATAAGAAAATAATGAAGGAATGAGCTTATTTATAGGAAAATGAAATGCATAAGAACTAATCCATGAGCGGTCCAGATTGATTTACTTTAATCGGCGGTCCATATTTAAAGCAAAATCTTTTAAATAAAATATAATATATTCTATTTATATAAAAAACATTTTACTATGCAAACACTCTACGCAACACTATGCAAAATCTTATCAAAAACACTATGCAACACTATGCGTAATAAAATATAATATATTCTATTTATAGAATAACTTTAATAAAAGTATTACATTTTATATATAAAGATGTTTACATTTTTATTACGTTAATAATACGAATAAAACAAAACGTCATTATCGCTATAATAATTCATATTATTAATCGGCACAATAATGGAATCAAACCGAGATGACTTCTCACATAGGCATCAATAATCAATCACAGCTCTTTCTTATCTGCAACCACACGTATTCTTGTACTTTTACTACTAAAGTAGTTCAACAATGATCAATGGTAAAACTTCCATAGTTATTTTAATAAAATATTTTTGTCGTTTTCTCGATCAAGCAATAATTACATTATGGGGTCCACCAATGATTGAGTAGTTGCATGCGAATATTCCTATAAACCAGAATATTCCCCACCAATCGAATATAATATAACCACTTGCATACTTTACAAAATTTATAAATACTACCCACAACTATAATATTATCTTAAATTCACACCATAATATAAAAAATTATTTAAACAAAATTTAAATCTTTATTGATAAAATAAAGGGTCTCACGGATAATTTTGAAAAATGGGTAAATGGGGGTCCATAAAATAAGCCAATTTTATAATAAATACTTCATAAAAATTCTCTCTATTTATCACAAACCACATGACTTTAATAAACACATTTTTGAACAACAATATTCATTATTAATATTATAACTTGCAATATTAACAACCAGATCATTTCCAGAAAAGATTGGGCTTTCCGATAAGGACTTCTCCTTATTGGCGCGTAATTAGGTGACCAAACTCATTTCCTCGACATAACTTTCTAGACATCGTCGATAATAACATGAATAACTTTGTCGTCTCAATTATTGATTTAATAATATAAAATATTGTGACAATAATTGAATCAATAACGTGAGATACTATGCTGCAATTACTGTGGCAATAATTGAATAAAACGAGTGACTTCTCACGTAAGCATCAATAATCAAAGATCTTTGATATAATCGCGTGTCTTTCTTGTCTGAACCACGCGTATTCGCATACTTTTATATCGCCAATATTTCAACGATTAACGATAAAACTTTTCTGTTATTTTTATAAAACGTTATTTTTGTGTCGTTTTCTAATTTCGACAATAATTACATTGTGGGGTCCACCAATTATTATTAATCATCGTATGAATATTCCTTGATAAAATGAATATTTCCCATCAATCGAATATTTTATAACAACTTGCTTACTTTGCAAAAATTTTAAATATTACACACAACTATAACATTATAACAAATTCATACCTTAATATTCAAAATGATATTTAGAGGAAAAAAATTCATCTTTATTCATAAAAGTTGGGATCTTACACAAACTAATAAATAGAATTAATTCGACAATATAAACTCATCATTACCCATACAGTGTGTGTGTGATCAATTACTAGCTCCAACCAATTACAGATCAAATTGGATTTCATAATTTACTTCTTAGGAGGCAAAACTCACCATTCAAAGCAACTATTTCTATAAACACAACAATTTCAGCCAAAACCATATATTTACCAAGCTCGAAGGTCCCTATGGAGTTTTATTCATACTTTATTTTTTCACGAGTACGTGTTACGTTCCATCCCGTGCTAACACTTGACTGTGCAATGTCTGATTCTCTTAGGCTTTTCAGAACTACCCATTTAGTGAATTTTCGACCAACGACTCCTAAACCAAATGGTTTTAGGGCGCTGGGTGTAGAGACACCCCTAGAACTTACTTATCCGAGTAGTAAAGATCACAGAACCAAACTAGTCAATATAATAATGCATATATAAATATTTTTCTTGATTTTCTTTTTTCTTTTTTTATGCCCCATAGATTCCCCCAAACTTGTTTATTTAGTTTCTTTTAGCCTTCCTGTCAATATTTACAGATGTCATTAACATTTGAACTTCAATTTTCCCCTCTATAAGATAATTATGAACTCTTTTGATCCAAATCAGTTAAATTAAGCAAATCTACGTGTTAACCAGTTACACAAACTTTTGACAAACTTAGATTACCATCATGACTCAATTTAGAGTTAAGCGCCAATTATCAATTATGTTCAAATTAAAATAAAATACCAATCTCATCATTGACCAAGCCAAGACCACACCAACCTATCGCACAGATTCATGCAAAAATGCAATTATACTACATGAACACATACTAATGCAACATATATATGAATATGCAATTAACTATTATGTATTATATGCACACTAAATGCAAAAACACAATGTTAACACTAAAAATAACGAGCTACAATGCAAATAACTAACTATATGCAATACGACACTAATATGCGCAAGTGCACACTGTGACGACCCCAAAATAGGTCCATTCCATCCAACCCATTCTGAGTCGCCAAATACATGGTACAGAAACAACTACAACTTTATTATCACAACAATAAAACTGTGAGTTTAAATACAAATATTATCTTCTAGACAATATTTATACTCAAATAAATCCTCATCACATTTATTGATACATTATTTTACAATAATGGTGAGGACTACTAAACAACTCTCTCTAGAACCTTCATTCCATACCCCGACTAAGACTTCATTTACATTCTCGCCTCCCGAGAAGAAAAATGGAACAACAAGGAAAAGGGTGAGCTCAACTAGCCCGAAGAAAGAATGTTATGACTAAGATAATATACAACAAATTATCGTTAGTCTCCAACAGGGAAAAAATCGATAGAATACAACGAATGACAAGTTTCGGATCAATATTCGCAGGCGAAATAATAATTCATAGAAGAGTTACGTAGAGAATGAAATCTACTATAATCTATGAATTTAACGGTCCATCATCAATATTTTATCCTGTAACATCAATCAATATTCATCTCAAATCAAATATTCATCTTTTGCACTACTGTGCCAAAGATATTCATCAATCGGTTATGTATTATCTCAACACTGCTCATCTTTGCACTAAAGGCCAAAGATATTCATCAATCGGTCGTGTTCATCTCAACACTGTTCATCTTTGCACTAAAGGCCAAAGATATTCATCGATCGGTCATGTTCATTTAAACACTGTTCATCTTTGCACTACAGCCGAAAGATATTCTTCAAAATCATTCATCTTTTGCACTACAAAGCCAAAGATATTCAATAATATCATCATTTAAGGCGAGGATGATGAAAATATTTTTAAAGAAAGCGAATCCAAAGAAACAAAATGACAAGGATTAAGGATTAGTACTTGGTTTTTATCCACGTCCAAAAATACCTCAAAAATAATCATAGTGGTGTAAAATTCAAGAATGATCAAAACATGGATACAATCAAAGCTAGTATCCAAAATAGATATTTTAGATTTAAAAGAAAAATTTTCATTTTTCTATTGAATAAAGGTTGTATTAAGTGAATAGTCTGATATCGTGAATAGTCTTGAGTATCGTGAATAAGAACTCAAACACCAAAAGATAGAAATTCCACAAAAAAACATCTCTTCACGCTTCATGAATAGTACTCGTGAATAGTAACTCGTGAATAATAACTCATGAATAGTAACTTCGTGAATAAGTAACTTCATGAATAAGTAACCCCCCACATGAAAAAGTTCCAAATTTGATAAAAAGTTCCAACCAATATTTCAAAGATATAATGATATTGAAGAAATAATATCATCTCGAGAAAAAATAACATCCCTTATCATCCTTTACTATCCACTTACCTCAAAAGAATCGATGCTTTCTAGGAAAGGTCGGAGTGATGCTTAATGAAACTTATCTTGAGCAATGACTCTCAAAGTATCTAAATACTCACAAAATACGCTTTCAACAATATAGAGAGAAAAGAAAGAAAACTTTGTTTACGGTGTGATTTTCAATTCTAACTTAGCCCTCTATTTATAGAAAATGTTAGCCGTACCAAGGCAGACTTGACCTTCACCGATGGCTTTACACTATACTATTGCCACCCACCACATTTGAAATAAAATTCAAAGACATTTTTCACCAACCACAAGTGGGGTCCACTCAATTCTAGAATTTTCCACCAAAATCAATTATAAACCTAATTTCCGAATCCGACACCTCTTAAAATTCACAACAAATCATTCGTGCATTTTTAACGGTTCAAAATTTGTGGACATATACTCAACTTATGTATGTATAACATACCCAAAAATTACCACAATCCAACGGTTGGATTAAAAATTATAACCCCATGATATATCTCAAAAACCCCGATTTGATTTTTAATACCTCCAATCCGATAAAATCTTGATAAAACACCTCAACAATAATTTCTTCATTTATAACCACATAAATAAATCCATCATTTATATCCACATAAAATAAATATTTCTTTATCATATGAATCAATAATTAATTATTCACAAATAATATTACGTAATCACAATTATGACAACCAGTAGTTCCTGGAAAGAGGGGGCTTTCCGATAAGGATTTCTCTTCTTGGCAAGCAATTAGGTGACCAAACCTCTCCTCGATGAACTTTCTAGACATTGCCAATAATCTTATCTAATAATATTATTCAAATAATATGAATTATTGATCCGATAATGGAGATAATGTGCGTGAGCAACAATGATCAACAATAATATAAAATATCAACGCAAAGAATTATTGAATCAATAAAATAAAATATTGAGCGATAACTCATGTGAAAATTATTGAGTAGTGCCTTCTTCTACGTAAGGATCAATAATTCAATAATCTTGCGTCTGGTGTCTTCTTGTGCGACCACGCCAGTATTCATCGTATTTTAACCAATTAGGTATTCCAATGATCTTAATCTGTAATAACTAATTCTGTAGTTATTTTTAACCAACTTATATTTGTGCGTTTTCTTCATCCAATCGCTTTTCAGTTATGGGGCCCACATATGGGTCATGGCATCATCTAAATATTCCCCGACGATCTGAATATTTCACGACCACAAACGAATATTCCCAACAATGATGAATATTTTATAACCACTTGCTTATTTTGAAATATTTATGTATTTAACCTTAACTATCCACATTAATCAAATCAACCCTTACTATTTCAAAATAATAAATAAAGGAAATTCCTTTTTATTTAAAAAATTTGAGGTCTTCTGACCTCCCTTCTTTATGAAATTTAGTCCTCGAAATTGACGTACGTACACAGTGTTTGAAAAGGTAAAGATACCTCACTTTCATTTTCGTTTCCAACTCCCGTGTCATTTCCTCAATAGCATGGTTTTTCCACAAAACTTTAACTTATGGTATAACCTCGATGCATAGATCATATTCTTTCCTCTGCAAAATCTTGGCCAGTACCTCCTCAAATGCGTTAAGTCTTGGTATCTCGTCCGGTTCTAACTCAATGATAGCGTGTTTGGGTCGTCCACATATTTACGTAACATCGATCGCGGAAAAAGCGTTATGAACACGCGTCGTACTTGGTGGTAAAAAGCGAGTCTATAGGCCACGATTCCTATTCGATCGAGAATTTCAAATGGATTAATAAATCGAAGGTTTGAGCTTTCCTCACCTCACCGATTCTCGCTTTTAAAATAACAACTTCTTGCCTCCTTCTTCAAATTCATCGGCTCGGTGTGTAGCTTGAGCGACTTTAACTTTATCGATTAAAAGTCGATTATACTCGTATATCATCACGTGCTCGTATATCATCACGTGGGTACCTAGAGTTTTCATCTCCATCTCTATTATTTGTATATTATACTGAAATGAGTCTTTGACAATATTGTACTCGTACTTGTATACGATCTTCTACTCAACACGTCGGCTACCACGTTCAGCTTTTCCAGGATGGCGTGGTCGAAACATATCTTTGAAATGAGTCTCTCTTGAGTTCTTGAAGCTCTTCCCACATTCCTTGCTCCATTTGAATTTTGTATCTCTATGAGTCATTCGTACGTTAATGGAATAGCGATTCGAGAATATCCTTCAACGAATCTCCGATAATAACCAACTAAGCCTAAAAGCTACGTATTTCGATTCTTGACTTAGGTTGCTCTCAATTGTGACTTCATATCCCAACCTTGGATAAAGCACGTCACAATGACACTGTCGGTTTACTTATCGCATGCGAATATGGCGTCCCTACTGAAGTTCGGCAGGTGAATTCCTGAAAGGAAGTCACAAGATAAAGGCTCGGTACCAAATTCTATAGTTGAATTTTTAACTCCTGAAGTTCATAGGAGCCATTCTATATGAGATTTTAGAAATGAGTTTTGTCTTGGGGTTCAAAGTCGATACAAAATTTAATATCGGGCTTTGGGAGTAAGCGAAAAATTCTTGAGAAATACGTCGGGAAAATCAATAACAACAGAATATTATTCAAATCGGCGTGTCTTTATTCAAATCCATAACATGGACTAAGAAACTTGACATCAGAATAAACGAATGACTTAACGCTTTGCTATGAAAATGTTTGATTACAATGGTTTGATTAGCGAATTGAATAACAGGTTTAACTTAGGAATATGAAAACTAACAACCTTACAAAAGCAATCAATTTGGCACGATGAGTAGTTAACCTTAAAATCACATCAAAAACAAATATCTCTATAGAAATAAGGTTAACGGGTAATGCGATAAAGCCAACTGAATCAAGCAAGATTTTAAACAACGGATGTAATGAAAGTTTCTCTAATTGAGTCTCCATAAATAAGTCAAAGTCTAATTTCTCCGTAGTCAAGTTCAAACGTTGGCCTTGAACAAAGAGAGATAAAAGAATGGGTAGAACCCAGATTCTAGTAAGGTATAAACTTCGCAAGAATTTATAATTAACTAACCCGCTATAACCGTTCGGGTTCTCGTATTTTATTGAAGTCCACGACAAACGCTCTTCCGTGAATCGTTGACTTTGACTTTTCTTGACATCTTTTTGAGTCACCATTCCCATTGGGCGGGTTTCGATATCGTCTGATCTCGGCGATATGTCCTTCTTTTTCCACAATTATAAGCATACCTTAAACCTGTTGTGGGCGGTTTGGGGTGATATATCCCTCTTTCCCGCATTTGTAACATTGTCACCGATGGTCTTTCTCCTCCTCAGAACCGATTGCCACCGGCGTGGCGTCTTCACGTAGTCGTTGTTGAATCTCCTCTTTTAAAATCTCCTCCCAACTCGCTTCTTCTATTTTCATGGCCACGATTACCACCGTAGTGGTTACCACCTTTGTCCAAGTATTCTTCTTTCTCCACTTTGGTTATCGTTATTACGATGATCTTATCTTTGGTATGATCCTGGTTATGGTCCCTCGGTTGAACGTACTTTCGTTATCTCGCCTAACAACCGAGCCTCGCTTAAACATACATCTGAATAGAGAAAAATTTATGAGAAATGAGATCTTGACGTATCTTAGGGTTCAAACCTCTCGAAACATCCGCGTCATCGTTCCTCATTCTCCACCAAATGAGGTCTGAACACGGATAACTCCGCAAACTTCGCCAGACCGGGATACCGTCGTATTATTCTCGCTCCATCTAATAAACTCCACTTCCTTCATATAGCGAATACTTTCGGAAAGTACTTGTCATTAAGCCTTTTTCAAACGTCTCCCGTGACATCTTTGAGAGTAAGTTGGATGGAGTGCGCTTCATGATTCCCACCAATGTCTGCACTTCACCACGGAACATAAAAGTAGCGAATGGAACTTTCGTTCCTCATATCCCAAGACATCGAATATCTTGGTAATTTGCTTGACCCGTGTTTCGCGGCCACGATCGGATCGGCTTTCCCACTGCACTCGTGGTCCCAACTCTTTGAATGCTTGGTTGTGACCACCCGTGAATTGCTATCATCTCCTCCTCAGTATTTTGAACACGAGTCTCCTCAAATCGATTTTACATGAATCGCAAAAAGCTTCTAAACATCCCCTCGTTCCTCATCTCGCTTTCGGTGGTGTTGTTCACGGGAGAACATTGCCAACTGTTGCGTTCTCCTCGTTGTTAAGTCTGAGCATCTCCACTTGGTCTCATTTACACCACTATTAATATTCTCGATCGACATTCTCAATTCTTGTCATAAAACAAGGGTTAATTAAGGAAATCAATCACATAATATCCCTATATCTTGACCATCTAACAAATAAGCTTAGGTAGGACACACTAGCAAATGATTTACTCGTCTCTCCCTCCTGGAGTTCTATTCCCAGATCTCCGCCAGGAGATCATATCCCTAAGCTACGATATTAACCGTGACGACCCCAAAATAGGTCCATTCCATCCAACCCATTCCGAATCGCCAAAATACATGGTACGTAAAACAACTACAACTTTATTATCACAACAATAAAGCGTGAGTTTAAATACAAATATTATCTTCTGAGGCAATATTTATACTCAAATAAATCCTCATCACATTTATTGATACATTATTTTACAATAATGGTGAGGACTACTAAACAACTCTCTCTAGAACCTTCATTCCATACCTTTACTAAACTATTTCATTACTACATTCTCGCCTCCACGAGAAAAAAATGGAACAACAAGGAAAAGGGTGAGCTCAACTAGCCCAAGAAAGAATGTTATGACTAAGATAATATACAACAAATTATCGTTAGTCTCCAACAGGAAAAAAATCGATAGAATACAAATGACAACAAGTTTGGATCAATATTCGCAGCCGAAATAATAATTCATAGAGAGTTACATAGAGAATGAAATCTACTATAATCTATGAATTTAACGATCCATCATCAATATTTTATCCTGTAACATCAATCAATATTCATCTCAAATCAAATATTCATCTTTGCACTTCTGAACCAAAGATATTCATCAATCGGTTATGTTCATCTCAACACTGTTCATCTTTGCACTAAAGGCCAAAGATATTCATCAATCGGTCATGTTCATCTCAACACTGCTCATCTTTGCACTAAAGGCCAAAGATATTCATCGATCAGTCATATTCATTTAAACACTGCTCATCTTTGCACTACAGCCAAAGATATTCTTGAAAATCATTCATCTGCACTACATGTGCCAAAGATATTCAATAATATCATCATTTAAGACCGAGGATGATGAAAATATTTTAAAAAACGAATCCAAAGGAAACAAAATGACAAGGATTAAGGATTCAGTACTTGGTTTTATCCACGTCCAAAATACCTCAAAAATAATCATAGTGGTGTAAAATTCAAGAATGATCAAAACATGGATACAATCAAAGTTTAGTATCCAAAATAGATATTTTGATTTAAAAGAAAAAATTTTATTTTTTGGTGAATAGTCTTGATTTCGTGAATAGTCAGATATCGTGAATAGTCATTAGTATCGTGAATAAGAATTCAGACACCAAAAGATAGAAATTCCACAAAAAACATCTTCACGCTTCATTTAATAATAGTACTTCGTGAATAAGAACTTCGTGAATAAGAACTCATGAATAAGTAACTCGTGAATAAGACTCATGAATAAGTAACTCCCGACATGAAAAAGTTCCAAATTTGATAAAAATTCCAACCAATATTTCAAAGATAATGATATTGAAGAAATAATATCATCTCGAGAAAAAATAACATCCCTTACTTATCCTTACTATCTCTTACCTCAAAAGAATCAAGATTTTTGGAAGGAAAGGTCTAAAGTGATGCTTAATGAAACTTATCTTGAACAAAGAACTCTCAAAGTATCTAAATACTCACAAAATACGCTCAACAATATATAGAGAAAGAGAGAAAACTTTGTTTACGTGTGATTTTCAATTCTAACTTAGCCCTTCATTTATAGGAAAATGTTAGCCGTACCGAAGCAGACTTGATGTGAGACCCCAGATTTTATCAATAAAGATTTAAATTTTGTCAAAATAATTTTTAATATTATGGTGTGAATTTGAGATAATATTATAGTTGTGGGTAGTATTTATAAATTTTGCAAAGTATCAGTGGTTATATTATATTCGATTGGTGGGGAATATTCGGTTTAGCGAGGAATATTAAATACAATGACTCAATCATTGGTGGACCTACAACGAAATTATTAGTCGGATTGAGAAAGCGACAAAAATATTTTATTGAAATAACGGCGGAAGTTTTACTGGTAGTTCTTGTTGAACTACTTCGGTAGTAAAAAACATGATAATAAGTGTGGTTGCATAGTAGCTTTAGCGGTATTGATTATTGATGCTTATGAGAGAAGTCACCAGTTTGATTTCATTATTATTTATTAATAATATGAATTATTATAGCGATAATGACGTTTTGTTTTATTAAATATTATTAACGTAATAAAATGAAACATCTTTATATAAAATAGAATACTTTATTAAAGTTATTACATAAATAGAATATATTATATTTTATTATCATAGTGTTGCGTAGTGTTTTGCATAGTATTTTGCATAGTATTGCATAGTGTTTGCGTAGTAAAATGTTTTTATATAAATAGAATATATTATATTTTATTTAAAAGATTTTTCTTTAAATATGGATAGTCATTAAAGTAAATCAATCTGGATAGTTCATGGATTGAATTCTTATGCATTCCATTTTCCTATAAATAGAAGCTCGTTCCTTCATTATTTTCTTACGAATTCATTGAAACTACAGAGAGAATTATAGAGAAGCTATAAAGAGAAAATTATAGAAAGAAAGAAGAGTATTCTTGCTACTTCACTACTTATATTCGGTTCTTTTACGGTAAGGGTGTTATTCTTTCTTCTTGAAGAGAACTTACATTATTCCATTCACTATTATTACATTGGAATAACTTTTGTAAAAAGTGGCATACCTATATACATAACTTTGTGTATACATGGCGTACCTATACTTGGTGAAATCCTTATGTTATTCCATTGCTTATTATTACATTGGAATAACTTTGTATACGTGGTTTACCCTATACTTGGTGACATTCTTCTATTATTACATTGGAACATCACATGCGTATGTGTTTTACAGGACTGGTTAAAATTTTTATTATTACATTGGAACATCACATGCATGTGTTTTACACCGGACTGGTTAAAATCTTTATTATTCTGTTGGAATATCTATCGTGTGTTTTACAGGATCTGGTTCCATCTTTATTATTCTACATTGGAACATCACATCGGTGTGAATTTCACGACTTTGGTTCCGTTATTATTATTATGTTGGAATAACTTTGTACATCTGAAATCTGCATACGTGGTGATTTCTTTTGTTATTCCATTCTTTATTATACCCAGTTGGTTAAAATTTGACTTACATACTCCATGAAATTAGTAGAATATCCTTGATATTTGCGTTTCATCCAATATCTTTTCATGGAAATATTCTTGATCATTCTTGAATTTTACTCTCTGAAAACAAAGATATCGTGTTGACAATTTGGGCGTTAATAATTCATGGATTAAATAATTCTTGAACTTGTTTTATTGAATTATTATATGTCATTGTCATCATCCTCATGTTATATTATGTTATCTTTGGCTTACGTGCGTAGATGAACTTAGTATGATTATGACCGAGGATCATTCGGTATAATCATGACTTGATATAAATGATGTGACAAAGTCCTCGATGGCACATAATGCGATGATGGATAATTTTTGGTATGATTATGACCGGGGGTGATTCGGTATAGTCGTGACCATTGATAATTTGATGAAAATCCTTGGCCAGTGCAGTGCGGGGATGATTAGATGTGGTGGTTTATTTATTAAAAATTTGAGTCTCGTGATAAAAATTGATGAAAACCTTTTAAAACCTAAAGATAGTAGACTTTATTCTCTACTTGATTTTTTTAATGGATTGCATATTCAATTGCAGATTAAACCTGGTTTATCTATTGTATTTTATCGGTTTAACATCTTTGTTGAAGGCTAATGATAATTTATTACGCATTATCTTAGTCATAATATTTCTTCTTTGGGCTAGTTGAGCTCACCCTTTCTTTCCACCATTCTCTTGAAAATGAGAACATAGGCTGAACGAGTCGGGGAGCGAAGTAATGGTCCGGAAGGATAGCTTTAGTAGTCCTCACTATTACATTAAATAGTGTGATAATAGTTGTAATGAGGACTCCTTTTGAGTTTGTATAATATCTAGTAGACAATATTTGTATTCAAACTCACGATTTATGTCGTATTATACACAGCGATTATATTAATAAGTTGTATTTGAATTTATGTACCATGTAAGTGGCGACCCAAGATGGGTGGCGTATACCTAATTTTAGGGGCGTCACAGGTTGGTATCGAGCTTAGGGATATGATCCTGGCTAAGATGTGAGAATAGTACTAGGAGGAGAGAGAGCAGAAAATTCCTTCGCTAGTATGACCTACCTAAATTTATTTGGTATTTAATTGGTCGATCGAGTATAGGATAATATGTGATACGTTAATTAACCCTTATTTTATGGCGGTGTTTGAAAATGGCATCCGAGAATGTTGAGAATAAAGATGGAGCACGAGAAATCGTTGATTCTCCACAGATCGATAATCGAGACAATGTCAACGGGATGGCGATAATCCTCCTATAAATAACAACAACGATCGATTGATGAACGACGATGCGTTTAAAAGGTTTTAGAATTCATGCGACATCGGTGGCGACTCACATCGCTCAAAAGCGTGGGTGGAAACACGGAAAAACTCTCGGGCGGTCACCGCTAAACAATTCAAGGAGTTGGGACCACCGGAGTTTAAGGAGAGCAAAACCACTTACGGCGGAAGCATGGATAAAGCAGATTACCAAGATATTTGATGTCTTGGGATGCTCCAGAGAAGCAAAGGTTCTTTCTTGCGCCTTTATGTTGCGTCATGGAAGGCGATTCTTGGTGGGAATCGGTAAAGCGTACTCGACTGTTGTCTTGAAGATATCTTGGGAGAAGTTCCGAGGCGTTTCAACGACAAATACTTTCTGAAAGTATTAGCCACATGAAGGAGGTGGAGTTTATCAAGTTGGAACAAAACAATATGGCCAGTGTCATGATACGAGGCAAAATTTGCGGAGTTATCACGATTCGTCCCACTTGGTGGATAATGAAGAGAATGGTGCGAATGTTTTTAAGAGGTTTGAAGCGAGAGATACGTCAACATCTTATTTCTCATAAAAGCGTGTTTTTTATTCGGATGTTGTAAATAGGGCTCGATTAGTGGAAGCGCGATAACGAGTCAACGTGAACTAAAAGAGAAGCGGAAATTGAAAATTATAATACCGGCCCGAGTAGTAGTCGTGAGCGGTGACAACAAGCGTGGAGAAATCAACGGGCGGATATGGTAACCACTTGGTGTGGTAATCGGGGCCAAAATAATAAGAATGGACATTTCAAGAAAGGAGATTCAACAATGATGGAAAAGCGTCGAACACCAAAGACCGTTTCAAAGGAAGAGAAGAATCGACCACCGGTCGTATGCTTCAAATCACGGAGGAGAGGACACATCGGTCGGGATTGCGCCATCCATCAAAGCGTGTTATAATTGTGGAAGAGGGCCACTTAGCTCGATTTTGTGCGTTTACAGAAAGACAAATTCAACTAGGATGGAGCACAAAAGTTGTCCCCAGAACAAACCAGAGCGATGGTTTAAGAGAGGCGTTTTTTTTCGTGACGAGGAACTGAAATAAAATTATCACGGGTAAGTTAATCATAAGCTCTTGCGAAGTCTATACTGTGTTTGAATCTGGGTTCTACCCATTCTTTTATCTCTCTTGCTTGCGTTCAACGTTTAAATTTGACTCAGGAGAAGTTAGACTTTGACTTATTGGTTGAAACTTCGTTAGTAGGGCCTTCGTTACACGCATTACTATTTTTTTAATCTTGTTGTTTCAAATAAACACTTTCACGTTACTGTCGATCTTATCTCTTTGAAAATACTTGCCTTTGAGGTAATTTTTGAAAACGATTGATTAACTACTCATTATTCTTTTTGTAAGGTTGTTAGCTTTCATATTCCTAACCAACCCGTTATACTGAATTCAAAGTAACCAAATCCTAAAGTTAATCATTTGTTATATCGAGCCATAAGTAAAGAGCCCGATCCTTTCGTTGTTGACTTCCTTGTGTGGAATGCTGCCGAAGCCGGACTTTACGTAAGGCGACGTCATGAATGAAGATGGCAAGTTGATAGGTATCATTGTGAGGTCTTATCTGGGTTAAGGGATGAAGTCACGGTTGGTATTAATGTGACGTCTTATCCAAGTCTTGGATAGAGAGTATGAGTTTTGAATGATATTTCTATCATTAATAAATTTCTTAGCGTATTCTTGAAGATTTCTAGCCTACCCTAGGCGTGAAATCGAATTTTGTATTGACCCGATCTGAAAAAACCCATTTCTTAAACCCTCAAATAATTCTTCAACTAAAATGAGCAGGTTTTCGTGGTTTATGATGAAAGTCATAATAAAAGCATAGGACTAATGAAAATCATGGGTATATGAGGTATTAGTAAGTTTTATGATGAGTTATGTTGGTTATTATGTGAAAAAACATGAAAGTTTCTTAGAAATCACAAAGAGTTGAAAATCGATTTTTGGTGAAAAGCGTAACATGAA
Organism: Panax quinquefolius; assembly: GCA_020205615.1. Taxonomy (NCBI): domain Eukaryota; kingdom Viridiplantae; phylum Streptophyta; class Magnoliopsida; order Apiales; family Araliaceae; genus Panax; species Panax quinquefolius. Next base: position 138,155,764 of record CM035168.1, on the reverse strand, counting down.
ATTCAATTGACCATATCTCCTATTATATTTTGAATTTTTGAGTATGGTCAAGTTCTAGAGTTAGATCTATGAGTTACCTAACTAATCCAAGTGGAATTACTGGAAAGGTGTTGTGGATTTTTGTGTGGACTGATTTTTAGCAAAGGAGTGCAAAGCTGCAAAACCGAAAAAGCTTTCTGCCATGATTTTAGAGAAATTTGTTTGACCACTTAAATTATGAGAAAAAATTCTGGCCTTTTGGGACATGAAAGTATATGGTATAAAGTACCTCCTGTCCAAAAATGAGCTCATTCTGACTTAAAATGAGCAAGTTATGACTATTTCAATATTTAGGTTTTTCCGACGAAAAACGCTATAACCGGAGTTCTATAACTCCGATGACCATGAAATTTAAACTGGAAGCTCACGTTAATATGTGTAAGGTCCCGCCAAGATTTGGGAATTTTGGAGTTAAACTTGAGGTAGCTAATTTCTTAAGGAATTAAGTGAAATTGATTTTAAAAAATAGTAAATAAATTTTAAAAATTCCGAGAAAAATATATTTTCATTATGGGACTATATTATGCTAAATCCCGGAAAAGAAATATTTTTTGGGGCTGATTTGGTATTTTTCATGAAAATAGTTTAATTCTGAACATATGAGTTAAATATATTATGTGAAGTAACAAAGTTGAAAATAGGATTTTATGGCTAGAGAATCCTATATAGAGTATATATATATTTTTTGATGAGGATTTGATAATTGGTGATGATATCTTATGAGTATGACATTTTGAATGATTAAATGCATTATATGGTAAAGTGTAAACAATTAAGATAAATTGTTTATAAATTTAAGAAGTGATTAAAATATTGTTATAATATTAATGTTATTAGATTATGAGATTATTAAATGATTGATAACATGGGGATATTCTTGAATCCTGGATAAATTATATTATAAATGTTTAATATTTATCCTTTATCTCATTTGATTGATTCTTTATATCATTATCCTCATATTTATATTATGTTGAAAGTCATCCGTGGCTTTGTAGTGCGTAGATGGACTTGGTATGATTATGACCACGGATTATTCGGTATAATCATAATTAGTAATTGAAAACACAATTATCTTTGGTAGTAGTGCATGGATAATTTGTGGTCGTAATCTTAATGAATATCCTTGGCTTTGTAGTGCGGGGATGATTCGATGATGTGGATTAATTATTGAAATTTGAGTCTCCAATGATGAAATATTAATTCATGGATGTGTTCAAAGTCATCTCAATTGACTTACGTTGCGTAGATGGACTTGGTATGATTATGACGAGGGATTGTTGGTATAATCATAATCAGTAATTGAAAACACAATTATCTTTGGTAGTAGTCATGGATAATTTGTGGTCGTGATCTTAATGAATATCCTTGGCACGTGTAGTGCGAGGATGATTCGATGATGTGGATTAATTATTGAAATGAGTCTCGTGATGAAATATTAATTCATGGATGTGTTCAAAGTCATCTCATGGCTTACGTGCGTAGATGGACTTGGTATGATTATGACGACTGAGGATTGTTCGGTATAATCATAACAGTAATTGAAAACACAATTATCTTGGTAGTAGTCATGGATAATTTGTGGTCGTGATAATCTTAATGAATATCCTTGGCACCGTAGTGCGGGGATGATTCGATGATGTTAATTAATTATTGGTGAGTCTCAAAGAATGAAATATTAATTCATGGATGCGTTCAAAGTCATCTTGGCTTACGTGCATAGATGGACTTGGTATGATTATGACCGAGGATTGTTGGTATAATCATAACTAGTAATTGAAAACACGAATATCCTTAGCCCGATGGTGCATGGATAATTCATGGTTGTGATCTTATTAAGTTGAGTCTCAGCATTATTGGTTTCTGATTGTATATCTTTTGCTTTTGTAGTGCAAAGATGAATTGTTAATGAATATCTTTAGTAGGATTGCAAAATGAATTTAATGTTTTCAGCGATAAAGGTATTCAGGTATCCTCGACCTCTTTATCATATCAGTCGTACCCTAATTTCGAGTGAAATTCCATAAGGAGGGGAGATTGTGAGACCCAGTTTTTATCAATAAAGATTTAAATTTTGTCAAAATAATTTTTTAATATTATGGTGTGAATTTGAGATAATATTATAGTTGTGGGTAGTATTTATAAATTTTGCAAAAGTATCTGCAGTGGTTATATTATATTCGATTGGTGGGGGAATATTAGGTTTAGCGAGGAATATTAAATACCAATTTTCAATCATTGGTGGACCCTGGCGAAATTATTATTCGGATTGAAAAGCGACAAAAATATTTTATTGAAATAACGGCGGAAGTTTTACTGGTAGTTCTCTTGTTGAACTACTTTCGGTAGTAAAAAATACGATAATAAGTGTGGTTGCATAGTAGCACACGGTATTGATTATTGATCTTATGTGAGAAGTCACTTTCGGTTTGATTTCATTATTGTCGATTAATAATATGAATTATTATAAGCGATAATGACGTTTTGTTTTTATTAGTATTATTAGCGTAATAAAATGCGAAACATCTTTTATATAAAATAGAATACTTTTATTAAAGTTATTACATAAATAGAATATATTATATTTTATTATGCATGAGTGTTGCGTAGTGTTTTGCGTAGTATTTTGCATAGTATTGCGTAGTGTTTGCGTAGTAAAATGTTTTTATATAAATAGAATATATTATATTTTATTTAAAAGATTTTTCTTTAAATATGGACCGTCAGATTAAAGTAAATCAATCTGGATAGTTAATGGATTAATTCTTATGCATTCCATTTTCCTATAAATAGAAGCTCGTTCCTTCATTATTTTCTTTACAATTTCATTGAAACTACAGAGAGAAATTATAGAGAGAAGCTATAGAGAAAAATTATAGAAAGAAGAAGAGTATTATACTACTTCTTACTTCTTCTATATTAGGTTCTTTTTTTACGGTGAGGGGTGTTATTATTTCTTGAAGAGAACTTACATTATTCCATTCACTATTATTACATTGGAATAACTTTTGTAAAAAGTGGCATACCACATACATAACTTTTGTATCTGCGGCATACCTATACTTGGTGAAATCCTTATGTTATTCCATTTCTTATTATTACATTGGAATAACTTTGTGTCTGTGTGGTTTACCTATACTTGGTGACATTCTTACATTATTACATTGGAACATCCATGCATGTGTTTTTGTTTTATCGGACTGGTTCCGCTTTATTATTATTACATTTGGAACATCACATGCATGTGTTTTGCAGGACTGGTTCCGTCTTTATTATTACATTGGAATATCCTATCTGTGTGTTTTTACACCGGATCTGGTTCCATCTTTATTATTACATTGGAGCATCCTGCTGATTGTGAATTTCACTGACTTTGGTTCCGTTATTATTATTATGTTGGAATAACACATACATCACGAAGTCTGCGTGCGTGGTGATTTCTTTTGTTATTCCATTCTTTATTATACCCAGGTTGGTTAAAAATTTGACTTCTATACTCCATGAAATTAGTAGAATATCCTTGATATTTGCGTTTCATCCAAGTATCTTTTCATGGAAATATTCTTGATCATTCTTGAATTTTACTTTCTCTGGCGATGTCGTGTTGACAATTTGGGCGTTAATAATTCATGGATTAAATAATTCTTGAACTTGTTTTATTGAATTATTATGTCATTGTCATCATCCTCATGTTATATTATGTTATCTTTGGCTTACGTGCATAGATGAACTTAGTATGATTATGACGAGGATCATTCGGTATAATCGTGACTTGATATAAATGATGTGACAAAGTCCTCGGTGGCTTTGTAATGCGATGATGGATAATTTTGGTATGATTATGACCGAGGGTGATTCGGGTATAATCGTGACCATTGATAATTTGATGAAAATCCTTGGCCAGTAATGCAGGGGATGATTAGATGTGGTGGTTTATTTATTAAAATTTGAGTCTCGTGATAAAAATTGATGAAAACCTTTTAAAACCTAAAAGATAGTAGACTTTATTCTCTACTTGATTTTTTTAATGGATTGCGTATATTCATTGCAGATTAAAGCCGGTTGTCTATTGTATTTTATCGGTTTAACATTGTTGAAGGCTAATGATAATTTATTACGCATTATCTTAGTCATAATATTTCTTCTTGGGCTAGTTGAGCTCACCTTTCTTTCAACGTTCTCTTGAGAAAATGAGAACATAAATTTGGAACGAGTCGAGGAGCAAGTAATGGTCCGAAGGATAGCTTTAGTAGTCCTCATTATTACGTGAAATAGTGTGATAATAGTTGTAATGAGGACTCCTTTTGAGTTTGTATAATATCTAGTAGACAATATTTGTATTCAAACTCACGGTTTATGTATTATTATACCTACGACAGTTATATTAGTAAGTTGTATTTGAATTTATGTACCATGTAAGTGGCGACCCAAGATGGGTGGCGTATACCTAATTTTGGGGCGTCACTTGAATTCGACTACCACTGATGGCTTTTACCTATACTATTGCCACCCACCACATTTGAAATAAAATTCAAGACATTTTTTTCACCAACCACAAGTGGGGTCCACTCAATTCTAGAATTTTCCACCAAAATCAATTATAAACCTAATTTAGAATCCGACACCTCTTAAAATTCACAACAAATCATTCGTGCATTTTAACGGTTCAAAATTTGTGGACATATACTCAACTTATGTATGTATAACATACCCAAAAATTACCACAATCCAATCTATCGGATTAAAAATTATAACCCCATGAATATATCTCAAAAACCCCCGATTTGATTTTAATACCTCCAATCCGATAAAATACCGATAAAACACCTCAACAATAATTTCTTCATTTATAACCACATAAATAAATCCATCATTTATATCCACATAAAATAAATATTTCTTTATCATATGAATCAATAATTAATTATTCACAAATAATATTACGTAATCACAATTATGACAACCAGTAGCTCCTGTGAAAGGGCTTTCAGATAAGGATTTCTCACTTCTTGGTAGCCTGAATTAGGTGACCAAACCTCTCGATGTAATTTCTAGACATTGCAAATAATCTTTATCTAATAATATTATTCAAATAATATGAATTATTGATCCGATAATGGAGATAATGTGCAAGTGACAATTATTGAACAACAATAATATAAAATATCAACGCAAAGAATTATTGAATCAATAAAATAAAATATTGAATAAAGAACTCATGTGAAAATTATTGAGTAGTGCCTTCTTACGTAAGGATCAATAATTCAACAATCTCGCAATCTGGTATATTCTGCTATCAGACGCCATTCTCGTATTTTAACCACCGGGTATTCCAATGATCTTAATTGTAAATAACTACTGCCAGCTATTTTTAACCAACTTATATTTGTCGTTTTCTTCATCCAATCGCTCACATGGGCCCACACATGGTCACTGCTTCAGCCGCATTTAATATTCCCCGAAGCATTTAATATTCCACGACCAAACGAATATTCCCCACAACAATGAATATTTTATAACCACTTGCTTATTTTGAAATATTTGCGTATTTAACCCTTAACTATCCACATTAATCAAATCAACCCTTACTATTTCAAAATAATAAATAAAGGAAATTCCTTTTTATTTAAAAAAATTTCGGGGTCTTACACACACGGTAAGTAATAAAGTAGTAAGAAAGGTTGTCGAACCCACATAGAACAGTTACTAATAATTATTCTAATTATCAAGCTTTTACCAATTTAACCCGCTTAAACATTCACTTCAATTAATTTGTGAAAGTTGATTAAAATAAAGTAATTAAGAACTAATTAAACTGACAAATATTGATTACCAGATGATTAAGACATAGGAATACAATTTTCTCAATTACTTTGCAATAATCTCTTTATCTTATTCCTATTTAATTAATCCAATGAGTTGCTAACTAGGAATATTTATCAATTTACTAATATCTCTCAATGATTAATAAAAAGACCTAATTCAGTTATTTTGATACTTTCGTGCAAGACATTTAAACAGATTCACTAAGCACAAACTCCTAACAAAGTTACACATGACATACAAGTACTTTCGTCTCATACACTGTTATGTTATCCTTAAGAATAATCAACAAATGCATGCGTTTTTATATTCAGATCTAATCTAAGATTTTTCTTCCATCAAATATATCAAATTAATTGCTAGCTAGACAATTAATAGATTAAGCACAAAATATAATAATCAACTTAATAGGATCAACAAGTGAAAATAATAATAATTGAATTATTGAATTGTAAAAGGTTCAATTGTACCCCTAATTGGGAAATTAGTTCATTATCATAATAGAAACAAGAAAATCAAAATTAAATAGCATCATAAGTACAGATAATGAAGTTAAGAGAAGAAGAAAAATTCTGTCCAGGAATCTCTAATTAGGGGTGCAAACGAGTCGAATCTCAGCGAACACCTTCATGCTCAGATTCGGCTCGACTCGAAAAATTTGAGCTCGGATTCGATAAGAGATTTATATTTTTGCGTCAGATTCGACTCGGATCATTACTCAGACCTCTTTTCACCGTGAAGTACTTCAACTCGTTACAAAGCGAAGTTACTCATGAGCCTTCAAATCGAGTTTGGAATATGAACCATTTCACTTAAAATTGAACCACTACATACTAAATTAGTTACTTAACTAATATTTATATATATAACTTTTTCAATTTTATTTATGTATTGAAATTATAAATAATGTAATATAAATTGACATTTAATTCATTGATTTATTCAAGTATAAGTTTACACAATTTCATACTACACCTTATAAATTATAAAGATTGATACAAATATCACATATTTGGCTTACTAGCATGGATCAGACCAATATTCGAATATGATCCATCGAGCAGGTATCGAGTATGGTTTGAGAAAAAATGAAATACTCGAACCTTAATATGAGCGAACATTGGTCTGCTTGAGTTCGACTCGTGTATCATTAAACAGAAAACAAGTATAGATCAGATTCGACTCGGATCAACTTCGAATTCGAGCTTTGGATCATATTTTCGAGCCGATCTCGAGTCGAGTACCGAACTACTTGGCTCGGTTATCACCCCTATCTCTAATCTCCAAGTTTCAATCTCTGCCTTCAATGTTCTCCGATGCAATCTCTAAGTCTCCACAAGGTGGCTCTCAATAGTTATCAGTCAAAAAGAGATGTGTAAAACCAAGTAAACAACTAGTCTTTATAGTCCTCAAAAACCCTATTACATAAGGTAAGTCAAAATCTTGAATAGAGTCAACTTTGAATACTTAAAGAAACAGAATCTGCAGCAATTCGTCACAGACCGGGGCGCCCCGCGCCTGGTCCCTTCTTAAATTGGTGCGGTCCGCACTATATATGCCGCATCTCTTCTCAACCCGGCGCGGCCCGTGCCTTCTCCACACCAGGCACCGCGCCCCCCTTTAGCAGAACATCCATTTCTTCAATTATTTCTCCCTCTTTTAGCTCCTAAGTCCTATTCTTGCCTTTCTTCCTGTGAAGTGACACAAAAACCATCAAAAGTAACATACAACGCTCGCTCGATAACTGTCAATATACTAAGTCTAAAAATACCAAATGAGTAGGCTTTTAACCCACTCACAACTTCCGTTCTAGTATTACTAAATTAAATAGTAGTGCAGGTTGGTTATGCTTAATATGGAGGTTTGGATTGACACTACTTAGTTACACACCAATCTTCAAGTTTTCCTCGGGTGCTCCAATTCAAGATTTTACTTCAACCATAGGTTAGACAAAAATTAAAAGGGAAATGATATTTTCACGTGTAATTTTGTTATGAAACATATGTGCTCCTCTCTCATGAAGATGAGACTCACTCTACTCTATTGTAAAAAAGAAGACCATATTAAAGTATCAAAATTAAATATGAAAATAACGCCCGTCAAATTAAAATACTACGAATAAACAAAAGAGCGACAACTGTTTTATTATTGCAGTAAATTTTACGTATACAGCATTATTATTTTTTCATAGACAAAGTTTGTCTCCAAGGAAAAACAAATTGACCACAGTTTAAGGTTTTATTTTATTTTTTTGAAATTCGACTCCATATAGTTGAAGGCAGAAAACAAGGAATGGTGCTTTTCTTTCTGAAATTTTAAGACTTGATCTAACTAATATTCAGTAAAAGCATATCCAGCAAGTCAGGCTTGTACAAATTCTAGACTATATTTAGTCTAGACGCAGATCTGGCTCCAGCAGATGGACAAAATATAGTCGAAAGAATTTTCCGACGAACGAGATAATGAAGAAGAAGATTAAGGGGGCAGGGGTATTTGTTAATAATAGTTTATATTTTTATTATTTTTGTTTTATGTTTTTTTATTGATAATATTTCTCTAATTTATTTTTTAGATGAAATATATTGGAGTTTTTTTTGAATTCCAATATATTGATAACTCTAATATATTGGAGTTTTTTTTGAATTTATTAATTATTTTAATCTTTTTATATTATAGACCACGGAATAGTCTATCTGCTGAAATGAAAGAATTGACGACTAAAGAACATCAGCTAATATCATATGGACTAAATATAATCCGCGGAATAGTCATACTCACCAAACAGCTGTAGATGTATATATTCACCATCTGATATCTTCCATCCCTCCCCTTGACACGGCCTATCATCATATCACTTCACTGCAAAATGCAATTGTGCAAACGCATAATTGACTAAAAAGCACATTAATTGGTTCCAAATTTTAAGAAAAGTAACCCGTACATATAGGAGCAGCTCCCAGACATACCTAATGTCAGCTGTGTTTTATCTTTCCCGATTTATTTTTACTTTTTATGTAAATGTTGGACTTTAAAGAAATTCTTGTCATTATCACTTCTAGAAATCGTCTCAGTAAAGCTGGGTTGGTATTTCATGGAAACCAAAAGACATCAATTCGATATTGAATTTGGGTCATCCATGGAAAATAATAGAAAAATACTTTACTAATAACCTAAAATGAGAGTAGATCATAAGAATCATAAGAACCAAGGAACAGCATTTTAAAAAGGGAAAAAAAAATCAAATTTGTCTCAATGTGTACTTTCAGGAGAATGATGTATCCAATTTAAATTTACTAACCCAGCTCGATCAACTCTGGCATCACTGCCTCACATGCCCCAGAAGAAGCATCAGAAAAAAGCAAGGGAGCACACTTATTCTCCATCAACTTCTTTCCCTCATTGCTGGCAGAATGACCGCCTCCAGGACAGTCAGACTGCTTCATCTCTTCAAGATTACCGGGTAAAAGAGCATCAGACTGTTCTACTTCTTTCAGGGAGGAAGATTTATTCTCTACAATAGTGTTCATTACCTCCTGTTTGGGAACTGGATCCACCACCATTTCCGTCACATTCAGCATAGAAACCTCAACCTCTGATACCACCAGAATGTCGGTCACACCTGGCTCATCCAACTTTTGACAGGCAGTCGCAAGACATGCTTCTACCTCCTGTAAAACACTTGACATGTCAACATCCTCATTATAATTTGGGACTGCACTCTCTGACTCTTGCCCATCACAACATGAAGAAAGCCCCCCTGGTTTATCATCATTTGAAGCATCTTTCTCAGTATCATATGTCTGAACAACCTCAAGGTTCTCCAAGTTGGAAGATATTACTTTTTCCCTATGTCTTACTGCTCCAATTTCTTCCCTCTGCTTCTTATAAAGAGACATGGCTTTCTGCAAGTCGAAACAAAAGCATATAAATATAATCAAGAAAGGTCTATTCAACTTTGCAAAATCCTGGACAGTACTTCTTAGTCATTTGTTTATAAGAGATCATACTAATCAGATACATCAAGGGGAAATATTATCTTGGGACATTATGCAAGTTATCAATTAAATTGTAATATGGATCCTCCTCCTGAACTCCTAGCTCTGCTAGCTGCTGATTGTACTGATTTAAGTATTAATGTTAGTTAGGTCATTTTGCCCTCCTTTGCACCCCCAAAAAAAAAAGGGGGGGGGGGAAGCAACAAATAAATAGTACTTAAAAAAACTACATTTGCATGACTAATTAGCTTCTTTAACCAATGGATGGGAAATGCCAATCTACCCCAGACCACCAACAATGAAGTTGTTATGATGGTGGTCATGCTCTTCAAAATAATAACAAATTATTAAGGGATTAGCTCCTGAGCACATGAAACTTTCAAGTAAAACACTTGGAAAACAAGCACATCTACCAATGACTTAACTTTTGCTAGGGGCTAGGCAGTAAAAAGGAGAAAGTACCAAGGAATTATGGACTTTCCTATACTCAATATCATAATAAATGGCCATATAATAAATTAAAAAATATATTGTCAAAGGTTAAGTACATTCAGATCCTAAACGGAAGTACCTGAAAAACAGAATCATTTATTGCGGCAAAAAGTGAGTCGCTCAAAATTTTATCAGCAACTTTGGCTTCTAAAACCTCCTGTCATGGGATTATAGTGAAGGAAAAAAATAATCAGAAAGAATTCATTGATAAAATATACTGAATTACGCAAAGATAGATACAGGACAAATTAGAGAGTAGTGATATCTTTACCTCAAAATATAAAATCTTGGAATTATCCTTATCTGCTAGTATGTTCTGGTCCATATCCATCAGGCTAGTAGACTGATCGTACAACTCATGTTGTATAAGATCTGTAGAAATATCAAGCTTGGACAGATAAACCTGGTAATGACAAACATCATCCTTCATTGACATCTTCGCAATCTCATGATTCTCCTCGGGAGTATTCTTGGAAGCTTCAGACGTTATATTATTAAGAGCATCACTTGACTGACCGTCAAGGTTGTCTGCTTGAAGATTTGGATGATTTTGTTCAATATGTGGTTGCTGAACTGATTGACAATATAAAGCTTCATCAGCTCTTAGACATACTAAATCCTCTTTTTTGCGGAGCAGAAGTCAGGTCTGCGCCAACCCACTGTTCTTCCCTTCCACATGTCTCCACTTGTATCCCACTCTCGATTGCTCATCCGAGTTGTGTTTTGATCCCAATCTACTCTCCCATAAACCTGAGTATCATCACAAAATACAGTGTTATTTGCATCCCATCCATGTAAAGGAGGGCACGAGTCCTCCACTGGATTCCGCCAACTAAGTGGACGTCCGTGGCCAGAAAATTGATCAGTATCAGGCATGTGGTAAGGAAGAGAGTGGTTCATATCCATTGTAGGTCTAACACTGAATATTGGCGGAGCAGTAAACTGCTGCATCACTGGATGAAAACCTACAGGAGGAGGACAATGCTGAAAAGGTATGAAACCATTTGCCACAGGGGAAGGCCAGTTTGGCACAACTTTCCAAACATTTCCTTCGGGTCTTCCCATGTTAGAATCACCAATTCTCCTGTGATGGTTGTTTGACCTGCCTCTATTGTCATCTTCTAAAGTGCCAAAAACTGGAGAACTGTCTACTCCTGTCCTGAACGGAGGAGGAAGATGAGACCTGGAGTTGCCAAAAAAGTTACTATTTCTATTGAAAGGTGACGAAACAGATAAATCTCCATCAACTTGGGAAGGCTCATCTACTGGATGTGTTTCCATTGGCAACTGTCGACTTCCTTTCCCTTCCCTACCAGTATAATCTCTGGAACCGCTACTCTGCCCAAATTCTTCAACGTCAAGAGTACACCTGATATCTGATCTATTCAAATGTCTACGTTCTGTACTGGTTGATGACGGGGATTTATTTACCATTTGCAAGGGTGAAGAATGGGCATCTGATCTCGGACGCCTATCACCAGATAGTTCACCAATTAGGTTGTCATCCTTTTTTATGGATTTTTCCATTGACCAAGATGAAGACATTTTTTCAGTTAATCCATCACCAGTAAACTCCCTACTCGAGCTTACATTATGCCAAGCTCTCTCTTCAAAACCATATTCTCTGTACTTTGATTCTTCGGGCTTTGAAACTCTAAAGCAAAAGAAAAAGACGGACAATGTTTTTTAGGCTCAATTTAGATACCTAATGTAGATGATAATTCAGTGACTGAAAGTGTAGTATATATAAAGAAGACAACAGAACTATGGGAGCAAAAATATATTTTACATGAGCAAATTAACAAATCCCTTTCTGTCTTATAATGTTTTAAAAGAGGCTTAATGATTTTTTATTTGTGAAGCCAATTCAGCTGTAACCCAAATCCAAACCAGAGACTGGCAACGATGATGCACAGACATCATATTATTACGCTGACAATCATTTCTGAATTCAGTACAAATGCAGAGGTACAATTGCATAATTTCTGATAGTTTCTTTAGATGAGCTCTCCCAATCCATAAAACAGAACGCCCCTAAGGCACATAAAGTTAATTTTCATAGCTGCCGAAGGACATTACAGATAAGTGTGCCGCATGATACACGAACTATTGAATACAGTGTTCATTGCACAAAGAGGAGGAAGGCATCAGTGCCCAGACCAGTTCCATGATCATATAACAGCCTCCCAACACCGGCAAGATAAAGGTAAAATTAAAAACAACTAAAAAACCAAGATTACCAATAGTTCCCAATAGCACAAATGCAAGAATTTCAAAAATATAATATCAATAGTTCGCAATACCACAAATGCAAAAATTTCAAAAATATGAAATGAACATGCCTGTAATGATCTCTTGCAGCATGAGTGGTGGAACTAGGGGAAGTCCTACAACGGATGTGATTCAGGGTTATATCTACATCTGTATTCCGAGAACTAGACCTTCCTTTATCTGTAACTAAGTCTACTTTACAGCTGCTTATAGATCTCTTCTCTGCATCAGAATGTTGCTCTTTTGTACTTCGAGATCTAACATCACTATGGCCTTCTTTGTCAACGGCTCTTCTCCTACCCTTATCTTCTTTGTAACTGGAAACCCGATCATCGTAAATGGGACTAATATCAGAATTGCTGGACTTCTTATAATTAAGATCTGCAACATTAATTTCATCCCTCGACCGCTTCATATCAGATTCACTGGTGTGATCTCTTAAGGTGAGCTCATCCCTATACTTGACATTCCGAGCTCTTCTGTCTCTGTCTCTGTCTCTTTCACTGTCGCTTTTTTGCTTCGCATCCCTGTGTTTACTATCTCTATCAACATCTTCCCGATGCTTTTCTTCCTTGTGTTTATTATCTTTATCATCCTCCCTATACTTATCATCCCTGTGGTGCCTATAATCTTTGTTACTATGTTCAAGATATTTATCCTCTCTGCATCCAGTATCTTTGTCACCATTCTCACAATATTTATCCCGGTCGCCATTTTCACAATATTTATCTCGGTCACCATCTTCACGATATTTTTCATTTCGGTGTCTATTATCCCCGCCAATATCTTCACAATATTTATCACCTCGAAATTTGGCATCCCAATATCTACTATCCTTATCCCCACCCTCTCGATATTTATCCTCCCTATGTCTATTGTTTTCCCTCCATCTTCTTGGTACTTATCTCCATGCTTTTCATCCTTGTACCTTACATCCTTGGAGCGGTCCGCCCTGGAAGACCGCTTATCATCAGAATGTCTTATGTTATCTTGATTTTATCCTTATCACTAGAGCCATCTCCTCTCTTCCTTACCCTTTTCTCAAGTTCCTTCTCTAGCTCAGGATTTCGTAGATCGTCTTGTATTGGCCACTCTGTAAATGAATTCATTATACATCATATGATAAAAGAAAAAATTGATAAATCATAGATCAACCATTTTTAAAATAAAACTAAGAAATCTGCGTTCATGTAGGTCATAATCCAGTAACGAGTAAATAAAGAAGCACAATCAACATAATTGTGCCGCAAGCATTAAATCCGCAAATCTAATACCCAGTCTAAAATTGTCGAATACATGAAAAAATGAACTGGTTGAGTATAGATGGGGTAGTCAATATAGAATAGCATGCATTGCGCACTGGAAACAAGGATAATTGTTAAATGAGCAATCATTCTGCTTTGGCTGCTTCTAAAAGCTTAACACTTGCTAATAGGTCTTCCTTGTATTAGAAAGGGAAATTTTATTTAAACAAAGGTAGATATATATATATATATATATATATATGAGAAAATAAATAATGTCCCATCCCAAGCGCTAGAGCACACATCAATAGTACATGCATTTAGACAAGTATGTGTGCTTCAAAGGAAAATCCCCGAATCAAAATGCTCGTAACAACCACTAAAAAAACTCCAGACTCTTGCAGATAGGACTAAAAGAAACTTCAAATTATAAATAAGAATAAATTTCTGTACTATGAAAAAGGGAAATCCTAAGTGGGTAGTAAGAGGTGAAAAAAAGATCTAAAAATTTAGATCCACTGCAGTAATAACCCTGCAGTATCCAGTTTAGAGGCAAAGTGACCACAAGTAGCTTCAATGAAGTGAAAGCTATGGTGAATAAAGGCTTGTATTAACCAATGTTAGATGCCCACAGTTATCAATCCTCTTTTTGTGTATGGGGATGGGGAAGATTCATTTACTAAAATACGAACTGATTTCAATGGTAAATGCAAGAAACATAACCCTAGATAACGTCCTCACTTGACATAAATCCCTTAATTAAATGCCTTCCTTCAACGTTCACTTCTACTTATCAGGATAGATGTCTTTACACTTGGCCTTGAATTGTTCAGTCACGCATTGGACTCCATATTCGCATTCTGAGCTATTCATAAAAGTATGATTTTATCCAGAATGCAGCCATAGATGAAAAATATTCCAGTGAACCAGTCAGCATCCCAACAATGAAGACATGACTAAACCTTAATTACCCACTATCAAATTTCTAAAACAAATTGCAACCCCAAATTACAGTTGCACCAACCTAATTGAAAGCATAAAACTAATCAACTTACCTAAAAAAATCGAAAACCTCAGCAACCATATTACACGCTTAACCCATCCAAACTGAACCCTAAATAGGATTCAGAAGGAGAACACACACACACACACACACACACACACACACACACACACACACACATATATATATATATATATATATATATATATATATATATATCCTTCCATTACCATACAAAAAGCATTTGCCCTCAATCATTCATGTAATTGCTTCAAATTTCCAATTATTATCCAGTGTATCACTTACACAAATAACACAATGCCTGAATTCTCCACATCTTTGCTCCCTCAAAATTCCATAATATATTAAATTCATCACCAAAACACCTAAACAATCACTTCCAATATGAACAATCCTCTATTGACTTGTGCTCTACTTATCAGTTGGAGTGAAGCCCATTGGCAACTTACTGACACTGAAACAAACAATGATCAAGCAAATTCACAATATTTTGGTATGTGGGGTTGTTTTTTGTTGAGGGGAGGGGAGGGGAGGGGAGGGGAGGGATGCATCACATCTTGTGAAATGATTTATGTACTTAATTGGGAAAGCATTTTTGTAACTGTAAATTGAAGTTCATATTCAATGTACATAGTTATAAACAATAATACATGATCAAACAAATGCAGAAAACATACATATAAACTCATAAACCTCCACATAAACATAGACATACATACACATTTAAAATTACTTTTATTATTGCCACCACTTCAATACACCAACAATATAGACAAATCTGTGGATACCATGTAACATCTATATCCCTAGCAAAGCCACAACAATAAAGTTACCTTACCAGTATTTTCTCTACCTCGTTTACTCTGTCGTTCTTCCATAAGATCCAAGGAATGCAATCCTTGCTTCCTCGACACTTCCCCATCCTTAGCATCCTGCGTCTTTTCTCCTTATTTGCCCCACCGCGGTCTTTCCCCTTAACTTTCCTAGACTCTTTCCTCCCAGAATCCTTTTCAGACTTTCTCTTCAAGACCGCTCTGCTTCCGCCCTTACTCTCCTCCTTCTCCGTAAACTCTTTCTTCTCACTAGTACTGTCACGCCTCCTACTACTCTTACTCTTGAAATCCACAGAACCCATCAATTCTTTTGATTTGAAACTCTCTGCCTCCTTGTCCATAACTAAACCATCACTTCGATCGTCCCCACCGGCATTCCACCTATCACATCCCCTGCCTTCGGCCTTCTCCTTCCGCCGCTTCCAAATAACTTGCTCACAGATCTTTAGCATCACCTGACCGCAAACGCTTCTCACCAGATGAGAAATCCTTAGAAACCCTAACCGATACATCTTCTTTAGCGTTTCTTTCCTTCACCTGTACATTCTCCTCTTCAGAATCCGAGTATTCCTCGAGCTTTTGCGATTTACTCCAAGAACTTCGCAGCATCTCAGGAAAAAAATAATTCAAAACCCTGTCAGTAACGGAACCGAACAATTAACTTCGCCAAAACCTAATCAATGCTCATTGTTTGCGGCGAAAACCTAATCAATGAATTGAATCACAGAAAACAAACAAATCATTGTTTCGCGGCGAGGCCTAATCAATGAATTGAATCATCAGGCGAAAAATAAAATCAAACAAATCATTGTTTAAAACCACTTACCAATAACTAAACAGACATTAAACGAGGCGTCTAATATTATTTTTGATATAGAATTGAAATCTCGAAATTTTTCTCGAATCAGTCGTTCCTCCATTTCTTCTATTTCCAACCCAAATAAGACACACATGGGATATCGGAGGCGATGGGTTTCGACGAAATAAAATCGTGAATATGGTGGGAATATGACTGAAATGGCCTGGGTGCGTTATAATTTATTCGCTTAAATATGATTTAGTACCTTAAACTATTGACCATATTCCACTTCGGTGATTCATCTTTCAATTTTGTCAATTAGATGATTGAACTATTAATTTTTTTCAGTTCTATCTAATTTCTCTTGACACCTAAGAAATTGCTTACGTTGCCCCCTAGTGGGGCCATATCTAGTTGACGTGTATTAAAAAAATAATTTTTTTACTATTTTGTTAATTTAAATTATTTCTGCAATCAAGTCGTTCCTCCATTTCTTATTTCCAACCCAATGACACATAATAGATATCTGATAAACTTCATATGAGTCTACTCATCTCCTCTCTTAGTGAAGATGTGGTACCCCTTGCAATCGGACTCACTTCATCTGCCGAAATCTGGTCCACCCTCTCTGCAGCTTTTGCAAGTCCTTCCAACACATGTATGCTTCGCCTCTCCATGGAACTGCATTCTCCACAAAAACATGATGAAACTCTAAGTGCCTATCTTCATCGTCTAAAACAAATTTAGATGAATTATCAGCCTCTGCACGACCTATCTCCAAATCTGATTTCCTAGTTGCTGTTTTAAAAGGTCTTCGTGCTGAATTTGCGTCCCTCAAATCCTCTCTCTCCATGCTTGATACTCCTTTGACATTCTCTCATTCTTTCGGCAAATGTCTCAGCCACGAGTTCATTATAGAACCAAATAGTTTAGTTGATTCTCCCTTTGCACCATCGGCCAATAATGTCCAACGTTTCCCCAACAATGTTCCACGCTTCAACAACCATCGTAATCGCCATTGTAGTACTCCGTGGTCGTATGCAGTAAATTTTCACCATATATCCTCTCCGTATTCCTCACATTTTAATCGCCCACGCTGTGTGTTTTGTGGTGGTTCCAATCATGACTCGTACATGTGTTTTTTTCGTCCTCAATCCTCAACTTCTGTAGGTCTCCTTAGTCCGCCTCCTGCCTCCCCGCCTCCGATTGCTAACTTTATTGCCACTACACCCATCAATTCCTCCAACCTGTCATCACCCTCCTTCTATTCTCTCCAATGGTATCCTGATACAAGCGCTAATTATCATGTTACACCAGACTTGGCGGGTATCAATCATGTTGATGAGTACAATGGATTGGATCATCTTCAAGTTGCCAATGGTAATATTGCTCCTATAAATAATCTTTGTTCCACCACATTCAATTCCAAAAATAAAAAATTTCATCTTTCTCAAATTTTATATGTTCCATCTGCTTTAAATTTTTTTTGTTATATGTCAATAAGTTTTGTCGAGATAATAATGTCTATTTTGAATTTCACCCTTCTTGTTTTCATGTTAAGAATCCCGTCTCGCAGAAAACGCTCCTCAGCGGCCCAACTAAGGATGGCCTCTATACTCTACAAATTCCTCGCTCATTCCATGCTCTTTCTGCTTCCAAGGTCACTTTGTTCGATTGGCATCAACGTTTGGGTCATCCTCATGAACGTGTTCTTCGTCACATTATTTCCAAACATAATCTAAGTGTGTCATCTAATAAAGGTTCTTCTGTCTGCATGGCATGTCATATGGGTAAGGCCTGTAGATTTCCTCTTAATAGTAGTTCCTTTTCTGCACAACATGTTCTTGAATTAATAATATGTAATGTTTGGGGTCCTGTTTCCTTCACTTATTTGCATGGAAATAAATATTATGTACTTTTTGTCGATGCTTATACAAAATTCTCTTGGATTTATTTTATTAAGTTACGCAGTGAGGTTACCTCTAAATTTCTGCAATTTCAATCCATGGTGGAGCGTCTCTTTCACTCCAAAATTAAATATTTTCAAACTGATGGTGCTAAGGATTTTTTATCAGTCTCATTTTTCTCAAACTGGCATCATTCATCGTATTTCATGTCCACATACTTCACTTCAAAATGGGCTTGTTGAGAGACGTCACCGTCATGTCGTTGAAACTGGCTTAACATTAATAGAGGGTAAAATGGTCACAACCCATACAGAACAAATCAAAAGATTCAAAAACAATAACAATCTATCAAAAGCAAGCCCCAAAATGGATCAAAAAAACCCAAGATCTGAGAATCATAAATTGTTCAACGACTTTAGCGAAGAAGGTTTGAGAAAAGCGAATCGATCAACGATTCCAATGTAGAGGTGGAATTCCAAAGAACCGGCAAACCCAAATCACCATTTGTATCATTAGCCCCATCTGTCTCGTCTTTGATATCTGAATCTGATTCAATTCCCGCAACTCGAAGACCATTTAATTAAGCTCGAATCCACCCTATCTATTTCAAACCCCAATCACAAACCATATATCCTCCTCAACGCCATCTGAACCACTAACCCTTAACCCAAAGTTCTCATTCACTAATCAAAAAGGAATCAAAACCTAAATTTTGATGAAGATCATCATCGAGAACATAATCTTGACGAGATTCAACTAGAATAATTAAAATCGTACTCAAAAATCGGGGATAGATGTGGGGAAGAGAAGGATTTAAATAAACGAAGGCGTAGAGGTGGTCGTTGTTGTTGTTGGGAAGACAATCAATCGATAATGGAGGAATCGATGGATCGAATATATAAATTTTCTTCCCCTTCTAGTTGTTGAGATTTACATTCATGTTCTAGTTCTTGTTGATGACAATAGATAACATGAAGAATGTTAGAAACCTCCACCATCTTACTGTTTGATAAAAAGACGCAACAAAAGAAGAGACCAATTGTTATATGATTTGTTTAGTTTGTCCAATTACATTAATCATCAAATTGTCGTTAGAGACCATTTTACCCTCCATTATACTAGATTTGTTTAATCCATAATTAAAAAAACTATTTTTTTAGCCACATCAGCTTCCTATGGCCCCACACAAATAGCCACGTCAGCAATTTCTAACGTGACAGTTTTAATTTATTGCAATTGAAAAAAACTAACAGTTCAATCATTTAATTGATAAAATTAAAAGTTAGATCACCGAAGTGAAA
The DNA here is from genome assembly GCA_020205615.1 of Panax quinquefolius. NCBI lineage: Eukaryota > Viridiplantae > Streptophyta > Magnoliopsida > Apiales > Araliaceae > Panax > Panax quinquefolius. The sequence goes on along the minus strand of CM035168.1, from coordinate 138,136,036 downwards.
TATGACATAGTTTAGAGTACTATTTCATATTTAAGCCTTTTCAAATATAGTCTTAACATAAATTAGGAATTTAAAAAAGTTACAACAAATTAGGAACATCGTCACTTTATAGTCCTAAAAAAATAGAAATGTTTATCTAATTTTAAAACGGACTAATATCACTTTATACTCCTAAAATATAAATGTACATTAAGAAGAGAAATGTATTTCTAATTTTGGGGAAAAAAATTGAGGGGGAGTATTGAAGTAAGTATATACAACTTTAATAGATCTCTTTTGAAGAAATTGGGAACTTTCTCAATATTCGTCCAACTATCACAAGATTATACAAAGTCTGTCTATTGGAACTTGTGACTCATAACATAAAAGCTATCGAAAAGGCTAAGACGGAGCGTGAGGGTAATCGTGATGTTTTTTTTTCAGTGGGCGCATGCCTGCAGTGTAAGCCAGAGTGACGCGGGAGCGCTGTGGTTGGTGAAGTTCTCGCACCAAGAGAAGTGGGGCATGCCAGAAAGAGCTCATGGCTAAGCCAATGTGCAATACTGGATTCAATGATCGAGTTTTTTCTTGGTTGTTTTTTAAAGGACATTATGGGTAATTGAGACATAATGTGAAGTAGGTTGGAATATGATTAATAGCTATAAATACTATCTATTGTAAAGTCCTATGTAACTAAGGAACCATCAATAAACAACAAGCCGTCTTTGGAGTACTCAAATTGGGAAAACATGTAAATCTCTTTGTGTGAATCTTAATTCTCTATTTTCGTGTGCGTGATCCTAAATTCTAACACCGTCACTTGTAATTAATTACATCAACTGGACCCGAATTTTGTTTCTGAAATGAACAGGAATCCAAGTACTTCCATTTGATTTTGGGAAACTAACTTTTTTTCTTTTAGTTAGTTTGATCAAATGATGAAGGAATACGAGTTATAAGATTACAATTCAATTAACCATTCGCGACAGCAGCTTAATTCACATAAAGAAGAGATTTCAAATTATTATTAGACCCGGCAATATAGTTAGTTAACTGTTGGGTCAAACTATTTATATTAACCGGAACTAAATGGGTTGGTTAACTATTTTTATTTATTCAGGTTGGTTAAAGTTTGGACCTATATTTTTTAAAACAAATATAGTTCTAAATCGGTTAACCATTTTTCAACATATATTTCATTTCGATCCAAATCAAATATGAAAAATCATAAAAATGTGGATTGACTTTTAATGAAACTTGAGGGTGGATTGAGACATTGAATTGAAGAAAAATGTGATTTTGAATGCATAAATTTAGTAGCTCATGAAAGGAAAAAAGAAAAGAAAATAGTACTAGAATTTAGTAGTATAATTGTACATATCAAAATTTGATAGTGTTACAATTGTTACTCTATGTTTTAAACAAATATAGCTTTTGTTAAATGATAACTAGGTCTAAATTTTACAAATTTTGATGAATATCTCTTATTATTAAAAAAAAATAACGAAAATAACTATCTTGCGTGAAGCTGTGTCACATTTAAGTTCTATTTTGTTTTTCTTCACCTTTTATCCATACAATCTCTCCTATATTTTCTCACTTATATATTTATAATTTTTATTAAATTTTTTTATTTTTTTAATTACACATATAGTAAGTGCCACGAATAATAGTGTAAATAAAATTTGTAAGATTTTGATAGTTAATACAAATGGGAAGGGTATTAATAATTTCAATTTAAAATTTTATTAGTATAGTTTTTTAGCATTTAATTATTTATATTAATAATTTTTATATCATATTATTACTTAATTAGTTTAATTGTGACAATCACAATTTCATTTTTAAAAGTTTTGTTTAAAAGTCAAAACATCTTAAAATGGTTAATATGGTTTTGAACCATAACCATATAGTTCTAACCCACACAACCCATATTAAAAAGGGTCCTTTACAATTATACAATATTTAGTAATTAATTACATTATTAGTGCATCACCAAAATAATTACAAAATAATAACTTTTCCATATTTATTTATAATATTAGTGCAATTAGGATTCTTTAATTTAGGGAAAACACTCATCCGCTCATTCTCTTTTCTCTCTTACCGCCTCATCTCTCATCCCCTTCGTCCTCCTCTTTCGTCGTCGCTTCAGCACCTTGAAGATGTAGATCTTGTAAGTCTTCTTCACTCTCTTCTTCTTCTCCTCCTCATTCGCCGCCATGCATGGATCATTGTTTGTCCTCTATGACGTCACTTACGGCTACCGTCAACAAGTCGATGATCTCTCCGTCATATACTCGACGCCGATCTCTTCATCCATTACAACCACAAATTGTCAACAGAGCAGCTCATTATTGTAGAAGTCATCCATTACGGCCAAAGATCTCCTAGTCTTTGTAGTTGTTAGTATTTTGTCAGTATTGTAGAGGAGGCATATATTTAGCTCATTATTGTAGAAGTCATCTTTATCCAGAAATCTATGCAAATTTTCATTATCTGTTAATTCCTTTTGCTCTTTCTTATGTTTTCCTTTATGTTTTATTTTCATTATTAGCATTTACATAACTGCTATTATGACCAAGGTTGATTTAGTCCAGAAATTAAAAAGAAAAGAAGATAAATTTTAGTGCAGTTGATAGTCAAACATTTATACAAAGGTAACCATTTTAGTTTTTGTGAGTAACCAAGAGAAATTTCAGTGCAGTTGGTAGCCAAAACTTTTATACAAAGGTAACCATTTTAATTTTTTTTTTGGTTACATTTGTATTAAGATTTGGCTACCAACTGCACTATAAAAAAAATATTATTCTATAATAGATTTTTTATAATTAATTGGTAACCCAATAAAACTGAATTGGTTACCTTTGTATTAAGGTTTGACTACCAACTGCATCATGAATTTTTTTTTCTATAATAGATTTTTTTAAAAATTAATTGGTAATCCAATAAAACTGAATTGGTTACATTTGTATAAAAGTTTGGCTACCAACTGCACTATGAAATAAAAAAATCTATAATAGAGTTTTTTATAATTAATTGTTAATCCAATTAATTATAATTAATTGGTAACCCAATTAATTATAATAATAAAATCTATAATAGATTTTTTGATATCTGTTTGTTGAGAAGAGAGAGAAATACTAAAGCATTTAAAGTTTTGGAAGATAAAGTTATGGAAAACTTTGTCATGAAGTTATGGAAAGGAGTTCTATGGAGGGGATAGAAGGGAGGAGATAAAAGTGCTCAATTGCAAACCTATTAAAACACTCAACTAAATTAAAGGGATAAGAATCATACACTAATTTTGTAAATAAACCTTAAAAACATTAATTGTGTAAATATTTTATGAGTGCACTATTGTTGTAATAATTTTTAAAAATGTAATAGAAAATGTAATTATTCATATTAAAATGGTTAATATGGTTTAAGTTCTTAAATGAAACCATAACCATATTTTTAAAACCAAAATCAACCCATAACCATATTTTATGAGACCTAATTATTATTAAACTACTCCTTCCTTATTTTTAAAAAAACTCACTTAGTTTTATTTTTTTCAGTTAAATCGATTATTTTTTATAATTAAAATTTTAATTTTTTTAATAGATATAATCATAAAAAATTATATATGTTGAATTTAATATTTTCTCTAATTTTCGTAAAAGAAAAGAAAAGATTCTGCAGGATTCCTTCTACAACAGTACAAATTTTAGAGGAAAAAATATACATCGAAAGCAAGCAAGAAGAATTTATTTGAACCGCATGCAACACAGAACTGTTGACATTAGCTGGTGGCATATATTCAGAACATGAACGGGCCCGAATAGAAAGTAGGCATGCTTGTCGGAATCAAATTTCGCCTGAAAAAAAAAAAAATCATTTTCGCACATTTATAGGAAGAAGCCGAAAGATTTTAACTAACAATTGCGTGATAAGAGACAATCGTCGGACCGGACTGTTCGCGACGGAGAAACTTTTCGCTTCAAAATTCTTTCGTATGCGGCGGAGGCCGCGGCAGCACGATTCTCTCTCTCCACGACTACCACGTCGTCTTCGGAAATAGCGTTGAGGGAGGGCCACCACTCGGCGGCTGGCCCAGATCTCGAGGCGGCCGTACGTCCTCCATCGTTTCCTGCTTGGAGTGGATGGTGGCAGAGCCTGGACGAGTGACGTCATTTCCTCGACTGGCGCTAAAGATGACGTTTTGGAGACCGAACTACAGGAGTTACAGCAGGTGACGAATTCCAAAAGAAATTTCATTTTTTTGAACATGAATTTATGAATTGAAAGAGAGACAGAGAGATGGAAGGAATCTACATTGATGAAGCGTTAATTAGAGTAGAGCCTCTCTCCTTTTTCCGGCCTCTCTCTCTCTCCCCGGATGGATTGAATTTTAATGGAGTAGTACACAACTGCTGGTTTTGGTTTTGGTTTTGGTTTGTGGCGGAGTTTTAGTTTAATCAATGAAAGCTTCTTGTCTTAATCAAAATACTCATTACTCTTCATCTGGTGGTCGTGTGGAGTGCCTTGCATGTCGGCGATTATAAAGGAAATCAGATTATCTACTCCGTTATGCATTTCCAACAAAAATCTTTGAATTTGGAATATAATAAAATAATTAGTATGGTTCTTTTTTCTTTTTTTTTTTGTTGTTGCTAAATATGGAGTAACTAATTTTTGCAAACGTAATGATACAAATCAAATATTGGCCACTTGCCAGTTGAACTGAGGTCAAATCATCTTATAACAAGCACTTGAACATTTATCACTCTGTCCATTCTAAAATATTTTAAAGATATATTTTAATTTTTAAGAGTTAATTTATAAAATTTTAAAACTTAAAATTGATATAATTTTGTTCAAATTTTGAAAACAACAAATATGATAATTAATAATATTTCATAGTTAGTTTACTGTTAGGATATAATCGAGAGGTCCAACCCACATTCCGTCCGTCAGCTCATGCTCAAAAATCGTTTGGCCTGATTTGCTTGATAGCTCGAGCGAAGCATGTCTGGGAAGCTTGGAGATCGAGCGTGTCCAATCTAAAAGGTCCCACATAGCCGTTTCTCGAGATGTGAAAGTCAGGTGAGGAACATTTGTATTCAAGACTTATCATGCTCATACCTTGTACTTGATGGGACACTTCAAGATTAGTTTAATAAATTTATGCTAATTAAGTACTCCCTCCATCCCATTATATTTGACGTTCTAGAGAGGATTTTTTTTTTCAAAATATTTAACGTTCTACAAAACTAAGATTATTTTGCCATTTGTTTTTCTTCTTTACCCTTCCTACTCCATCACCATTAATGCTATTTTCTCCAAACCCCAACAATGACCGAAATTGAAGAAATTATGATGAAGGCGGCGGCAAGGGCCTAGGGTGTGGTAAGGCTTTTGATATCCGACCCAAATATCAATTGTAACCCCGAGTAACTCAGTCCGTCTCTCATATATCTCTGTTTAACACTGCTCATTGCTCAACAAAAAAGTAGTAGAGAGAAGTCTCTTTTCCCTCCGTCTCCGTCTCTCATATCAATTATATGTATGTTTATCCTTCAAAGGCTTATATTTAATTCTGCTATCTCTCCGCTGCCTGGTATATAAACAGTAATCAAAGAGGAGGCCTTCTCCTTACATCTCGCCTCCGACTCTCGATCGATGACTACAAAGATCGAAATCAATCAGGTTTACTCTAAAGAGATTTTATCAGAAATCAACTCTACTGCAATGATAAAATTATCAGATTTTATCCCCAACAACCTCCGCCGACGGAGATGAACAGACAAAAGAACAGATAGAAGAAGATGGACAAGATGAGGAAGAAAGAGGAATAAATGGAGAATTAAATGAGATCAAAGTATTAATTAAGGGTAAAATAGTAAAACTGCATCTATTCTTAATCTAGGTGAAAATCTCTAGAACGTCAAATATAATGAGATGGAGGAAATATATTTTAATTATTATGAAATAATTAGGTCAACTTCATGAATTATTTTATTTGTAATTTTTAAGTTCATTTATGAATGAAATATATTATCAACTTTTAAAATATCAAATGACTTTACAAATAAATAGGCCTAGGACTAGCTAACTACCTAGCTCTCTCTCTCTTTCACCCTAAAGTATACTACTACTACTATGTCCTCCCTCCCTTTCTCCCTCCCTCCCTTTCTACTCGATCTGCTTCATTTTTAATGGACATCTCCTTGCCATTTCATTTTCACCATTATTATTTATATGATAATGATGGTGGTAATTATTATTAATAATAATACTTTTGAGGTTTAAAGTATAACTTTTATGGTATGAAGACTTATATTAAGGTGTCTCGATTAATTTTAAAGTTGAAAGTATAACTTTTCGGGTCTGAGAACTTATAATCAGGTGCCTCATTCACTTTTGATGATAAAGTGTAACACTCGGGTGCCTCGTCGCTTGGGTCGTCTAATTTCTTGGCAAGTGCTGTCTACGAGGACTTGCAATTGGGTGTCTCATCACTTGGGTCGTCCAATTTCTTGGGAAGTGCAGTCTACGAGGACTTGACTACTATTTAGAGTGGACCACCATGGTCATCCAATTACTTGGCAAGGGATACTCTTGAGGACTTAAACCACCATTTTTGGTGACCACCATCTTGAGTGGATTTTTAATTCGTTAATTCTTGTATCTATAGTTCAAAGTACTTCCAAGGTAGAGCCGAGATTGGGTTGTCCATCATCTTCTCGACTTTTTGGGACTACACTACGGGTGATAGTGTCAGCGCTTTTTTTTCTAGTTAAATCTCTCCAAATTACCAACTTCTTACAGATATCATCCATGATCGTAATAAATTATAGTGGAGTGTCCTGCGATTTGTGGTATACATGTAAGTCCCACCTTTTTTCATCTCTTCCACATTTACCAATCGGGGCCTTGAGAGGCTTCACCAATTCGCTCAACCCATTATTCTTACAGCCCTCAATGCCTTCTCACAGATGTGATAGCCTCCGTAAATTGGCATTCGGTATCTTTTCCCCATATTTTCTCTACTTCATTCAAATTTTTCATTCTTCTCCCTCTTTCCTTCCAGAATCACGCCAAAATTCATAGTTGTTGTCCTCTTGCCATTCCATGTAACCATCGCATGGCTGTTGAGCAATGTCATGATTCTTCCCAAGTCTTATGCAAAAGATGAGAGGGTCGCAAATGAATCACAAACCTTGATAATGAGGTGGGGCTTGAAGGCGTCTAAAACATCATTGTTTCATATGCTAACCAAGTTCTTTTTCTGAATTGGCTCTGCACATTTCTGTGCTTGGGCCCTGAACCTATCCACATAATCTGACAGCTCCTCGTTTAGCTTCTGCTTGAATCGCATGAGCTCTACGATGGTTACCTGTTTCTGCACATAGAAAAATTTCTTAAAAAATTGCAATTTTAGATCATCCCAATCATGGATTAATGATCCCTTATCCAAGTTATCGTACCAACTGAAGGTATTATCCGTCAAAGTTTTGTTGAATTCCCTCAGCAAAAAATTATGATTATTCATTTCATCATATCCAAACCATGGAGATATCGACTCCACGAACCTGACAATGTGTTCCATGGCATTTCCTTTCTCCCCATTGTACTTTGGAAATTATGGGAGATGCTCGATATACCCTGTCGGGTAAGGTTGTCTCCGAATATGTATCGGGTAAGGTGGAGTAAATTCTAACTCTCAAGGTCGGGATGTCTGCCTGTGAAGTTGATTGATCACATCGATTATATCATCCTTTGTCATATATTGGCTCGTGGTGTGGACTCTTTGTGGTGTTGTGATGTATGGCGGTATTGGTCGTGTGTAAGGTATAGATATTGGTTGATGTACACTTGCATCATATAAATTTTGTATCCAGTTGTCATGTGTCGGTTCGTTGGACGAGGCTTGGGATGGTTGGTATATGCACTTTTGAAAATACGGGGATAGTGGTCGGAATGATGTTTATCTGAGGTTGGATGACTTCTAGTCTAGGTTATGGCACATCACCACTGTTCTGAGGTTCCAAGTGGATGATTGGAACAGACTGATTCTCCGTCAATGGAGGTGTAGTCTGATTCTCCTTATTGTTGTTATCTTTGTTGTTGTCCTCCACTCATGCCTGTTCTCCTTGTGAATTTTCTGGAAACATGGCCTTGAAAATGAAAATCTACATCAAATACTGGCGAAAATTTCCCATTTCCTCTTACTTCCTCTGCGTCTCCAGCATCATAGCCATCATCATCTATTGTCCTTCCCGTGCTTCCTTCAACGCCTTGAGCATCTCTAGTTGCACAACATTAATTATCTGCTTTCCACTTTCTTACTCGCCTTGCCTTTCCACGTATGTCTGCCTGACATTCGTTGGTTGTTGATCAGCCATGTATGGTGATGTTGAACTTCCTTCTGAGGCATCTTCAAGGATGGGTTGATCGAGATCTAGATTCACGCCTAAAAGCTTGATTTGTTTGCCTTGAAACTGGATCCGGTGAGGTAATGTTATTTGTTGGTGAATCTCTTCCTATAGTTCTCCCACTTCGAGTAGTGGACATACCCTTCACGAATTCTACACCTCCCCAGCAGAGTCACCAAAGAAATATGAGCAAGGATGAAATGAACAATCTTTGGCTCAGAAAGGCAAATATGAATCGTTGAAAAATATCTTTGGCTCAGAAAGCAAAAAGATGAATTGTTGATAAATATCTTCGCCTCAGAGGAATATCTCAGGGTCAATATCTTCGTAGTGCAAAGATGATCCGTGGTTGAATATCCTTGCCAAGAGTGCAAAGATGAACTGTTGACGAATATCTTTGGCCCGTAGTGCAAAGATGAATTTATTAGTATGATTATGAACATGAATTATGATTTGGTATAACCATGAGCTTTGATGTTTCAGGTAAAGATATGTGATGAAAATTATCTTCGTCCTGGGTACGAAGAGGAAATTTAGAATCACAATGATGATTATGAGATATTCATATGATTGTGAAAAGGAACTGTTGATTGATGTTACAGGGATAAAATATTATTGGTGGACTTTTAACATGAACAAGATAATAGAATTTATTGTCTATTTAACTCTTAATGGATTGCTTCTTCTAATGGATAAAATTTTTTATCATCTACCATATGTTCTAAATCTACGATTTATTATGAAGGCTATTGATAATTTAATTATCTTTAGTCATGATATTCTTTATCGAAGTTAGTCAGGTTTCACCCTTTTGCTTCACAATTCCTTTCGCTAATAAGAGTGTAGCCGGGTTCGAAATGGGGTAACAAGTGGAATAGAATCTGTGGTCTCTAGTCAGGAGAGTTCTCCTAAACAAGATAGACAAGTGTGTCAGATACATCTTTTAGTAGTTATATTTGGTGAATCATATAGGGTGAGGCTAACCCAACGTTGGAAGGTGTTTTGCCAATATCATACAAGATGTCTAATAACATACAACCTCGTGTCATTATAAAACAAGGTTGTGCACATCCACTTTTCGAGTATATCTACGAGCACTACCTATATAATCTTGGTGTTTGTTTGAAGTATAATTCTCAATTAGAGACAAGTGAGATAATGATATGTCGAGAAAGACTCACCATCGGGAAGAATATTATAGTAATCTTCTCGCTTTTCTTTGGGGGTCTATTGGGTCAACCAAGGATAATTATGTGCCATATGATATCTATCATAACTGTAAGCATAGCCTCCCATGTACGAAAGGTTTCTCGAGCACTTCCCAAAGATTCTAATTTTAAAAAACAGCTTTTGACTATACCTTTATGTAAGGTGTCATTGTGATGTCTTATCCAAGGTCAGATAAGAGTCATAGTTGGTATATATTTGTATCCAAACTCACATCATATGTGTTATTGTATTTTACACGATAATTGTTGTAATAAAGTTGTAGTTGTTTTCTGTACCATGTATTTGGCGACTCAGAATAGGTTGGATGGAATGGACCTATTTTGGGGTTGTCACATTTGCATCGAGCTTAGGATATGGTCTCCATGGCGGAGATCGAGGAATATAACTAGGAGGGAGAGATGAGTAAATCATTCGCTAGTGGTGTCCTACCTAAGCTTAATTGTTGGTTGGTCATAATATATGGATATTATGTGATACGTTAATTTGCTTAATTAGCCCTTGTTTTATGGCAGTATTTGAGAATGGCAGCTGAGAATGCTAACAATGGAATGAATGAGACTGTGGGGATACCTCTAATCACTAACCATGATAATGTGATGTCAGACGAAGAAGGAATTAGAGATATTCTTGTGGTGAGTGAAGAATTGATAGCCAAAATAGTATACACAACACCCATTCTCGAGTCGCCAAATACATGGTACAATCGAACAACTACAACTTTATTATTACAACAAATAAATCTATATAATCGAGTACGAGTTTAAATACAAATATTATCTTCTAGACAATATCTATACTCAAATAAATCCCCATCACATTTATCGATACATTATTTTACAAAAATGGTGAGACTACTAAACAACTCTCTCTAAACCTTCATTCCATACCCTAAACACTTTCAAGACTCGCTACATTCTCGCCTCCCTCCCGAGAAGAAAAATGGAACAACAAGGAAAAGGGTGAGCTCAACTAGCCCAAGAAAGAATATTACGACTAAGATAATATACAACAAATTATCGTTAGTCTCCAACAGGAAAAAATCTGATGATAATACAATGTATAACAAGTTTCGCATCAATATTCGCAATGAAATAATAATTCATGTAAGAGTTACGTAGAGAATGAAATCTACTATAATCTATGAATTTAATAAATTCATCATCAATATTTTATCCTCGTAGAACATCAATCAATATTCATCTCAAATCAAATATTCATCTTTGCACTACATGTGCCAAAGATATTCATCAATCTACATGTTCATCTCAACACTGCTCATCTTTGCACTAAAGGCCAAAGATATTCATCACTGCTCATCTTTGCAAAGATATTCACTGCTCATCTAAAGGCCAAAGATATTCATCATGTTCATTTAAACACTGCTCATCTTTGCACTACAGCCAAAGATATTCATCACCATCATTTCATTTAAACACCGCCATCTTCACACAAAAAGATATTCTTCAGAAATCATTCATCTTTGCACTACAGCCAAAGATATTCAATAATATCATCATTTAAGACCGAGGATGATGAAAAATATTTTTAAAGAACGAATCCAAAGGAAACAAAATGACAAGGATTAAGGATTAAGGATTCAGACTTTGTTTTATCCATGTCCAACAATACCTCAAAATAATCATAGTGGTGTAAAATTCAAGAATGATCAAAACATGGATACAATCAAAGCTAGTATCCAAAATAGATATTTTGGACGAAAAGAAGAAATTTTATTTTTCTATGAATAGTGCCAGATACGTGAATAGTGCCAGATAATGTGAATAAAGGCCGATACGTGAATAAGAATCTCACACCAAAAGATAGAAATTCCACAAAAAACATTTTCACGCTTCACTTAATAAGACTTGTGAATAAGAACTCGTGAATAAGAACTCATGAATAAGAACTCGTGAATAAGAACTCATGAATAGTAACCCCATATGAAAAAGTTCCAAATTTGATAAAAACTTCAGATCAATATTTCAAAGATAATGATATCAAGAAATAATATCATTACGAAAAAAAATAATATCCCTTACCTCAAAGAATCAAGATTTCTAAGGAAAGGCTCAAGTGATGTCGAATGAAACTTGTAATCGAATAAAGAACTCTCAAAGTATCTAAATACTCACAAAATACGCCTAATAATATAGAGAGAGAAAGAGAGAAAACTTTGTTTCGTGTGATTTTCAATTCTAACTTAAATTTCTATTTATAGAAAATGTTAGTTACCAAGGCATTTCGACCAAGCACCGATGGCTTTTACCGCTACTATTGCCACCCACCACATTTGAAATAAAATTCAGCACATTTTTTTTCACCAACCACAAGTGGGGCCCACTCAATTCTAGAATTTTCCACCAAAATCAATTATAAACCTAATTTCCTAATCCGACACCTCTTAAAATTCACAACAAATCATTCGTGAATTTTTAATCTGGCTCAAAATTTGTGGACATATACTCAACTTATGTATGTATAACATACCCAAAATTACTACAATCCAACTATTTGATTAAAAATTATAACCCCAACAATATATCTCAAAACCCCGATTTGATTTTTAATACCTCCAATCCGATAAAATACCGATAAAACACCTCAACAATAATTTCTTCATTTATAACCACATAAATAAATCCATCATTTATATCCACATAAAATAAATATTTCTTTATCATATGAATCAATAATTAATTATTCACAAATAATATTACGTAATCACAATTATGACAACCAGCCGCTCCTCAGAAAGAGGGGGGGCTCCAATAAGGATCTCTCCTCATCGGGCGCCGCAATTAGTGACCAAACCTCTCCTTGATGTAACTTTCTAGACATCGCCAATAATGTTATCTAATAATATTATTCAAATAATATGAATTATTGATCCGATAATGGAAATATCATGCGCAAAGGACAATTATCAAACAACAATAATATAAAATATCAACGCAAAGAATTATCAATCAATAAAATAAAATATCGAATAAGAATTACCGTGGAAAATTATCGAGTAAGGCCATCTTACGTAAGGATCAATAATTCAACAATATCGCGGTAATACCGCAAAGCATCGCAACCACGCCAGACATCGTATTTTAACCACCGTATTCCAATAAATTTTAATCTGTGAATAACTACGCCAAGTATTTTTAACCAACTTATATTTGTCGCTTTCTCTCATCCAATCGCTCACATGGGGGGCTCACACACACACATGGCTCACTACCGTTTATTTAATATTCCCGACAAAGACGAATATTCCACCACCAAACGAATATTCCCCGACAACAATGAATATTTTATAACCACTGCTTATTTTGAAATATTTATGATTTAACCCTTAACTATCCACATTAATCAAATCAACCCTTACTATTTCAAAATAATAAATAAAGGAAATTCCTTTTATTTAAAAAAATTTCGGTCTTACAACCTCCCTCCTTATGAAATTTCGCCTCGAAATCGACGACGCACTGTGTGTTTCAAAAGGTGAGGATACCTCGCTTTCATTTCCGCTTCCAATTCCTGTGTCATTTCCTCTATAAGATGATTCCTCCACAAAACTTTAACTTGTGGTATAACCTCATTCAGTAGGGACATGCTCCTTCCTATCCAAAATCTTGACAGTACCTCCCTCATACGCTAAGTCTTCGCTATCTCGTCCTGGCTTCTAACTCAATAACGTGGTTCGGTCTTTCACATATTTACGGCACATGATATGTGAAACACATTATGAACACGAGACATACTTGAGGTAACGCAAGTCTATAGGCTACATTTCCTACTCTCGTCCAAGAATTTGAAATGGACCAATAAATCGTGGATTCGAGCTTTCTCTTCCCAAATCTTGAAACCCTTCCACGGAGCAACTCGCAAATAATACACGATCCCCTACATTAAATTCCACATCCTTTCGATGAAGATCCGCATAACTCTTTTGTCGATCTTGTGCCGCTTGTATACGCTTGTCGAATCATTAGGATCTTTCTAGAGTCATATGCATTAACTCTAGGGTCCCAACAATGTTGCTTCACCCACCTCATCCCAACATATCGAGAACGACATTTTCGCCCATATAATGCTTCAATGGAACCATGCCTATATTTGTTTAATAACTATTGTTGTATGAGAATTCCACCAATGGCAAGTACTTATCCCAACTTCCTTTGAAATCTAGGACACGTAGTTTTAATATATCTTCAAGAGTTTGAGTAGTCCTTTCTCGATTGCCCATCCGCTTGAGGATGGTATGCCAAATCTAATCAGAAATTGCGCTCATAGCTTTTCAAAACCCCAAAATCATGAAGTGAATCTTGGTCACGATCCAAAACTATGGATACAGCATGCCATGCAACCTCACAATCTCATTTACGCATATACTAGAAGACGCTCAAGGAATAAGTCTCCAGATCGGCAAGAAAAATGAGCGACTTGGTTAATCTATCAACAATAACCCAAATAAGATTGATGCCTTGAGAAACCGTAGAAGACCCGTAATCTAAATCCATGGTAATGTGTTCCCACTTCCATTCCTAATCTCAAGTGGTTGCAACGGACCCTTAGGTACTAGATGCTCCGCCTTTACACGCTGGCAAGTTAAACACATCGAGATAAACTTTGCAATCTCTCTCTTCATATTGCTCCACCAAAATGTATGTCAAGATCACGATACATTTTAGTACTTCCAGATGGATTGCAAATGGTGTATCAGTGCCTCCATCATAATCTTGTACTTCAAATCGTAGTCGTTAGAACACAAAGTCTAGAGTGGACTCAAGTATTCCTTCTTCATCAATTCTCGCCCTCCTAATAGCTCCTTCTTGTTTTTCTTCTTCATACGATCACCTCCGGCCTGGGCTTTGAGCAGCTTTAACTTTATCGATTAAAGTCGATTATACTCAGATATCATCACGCGGGTACCTAGAGTTTTCATCTCCATCTCTATTATTTGTAAATTATACAAAATTAGTCTTTGACAATATCGCATCAGATTTGATATACATCTTCTACTCAACACGCCACCTACCACGCTCGCTTTTCCAGATGGCATGGTCGTAACATATGCAAATGAGTCTCCTCTCGAGTTCTTCAAGCTCTTCCCACATTCCTCGCTTCCATTCGAATTTTGTATCTCTACGAGTCACCACGATAATGGAATAGCGATTCGAGAATATCCTTCAACGAATCTCCGATAATAACCAACTAAGCTTGTAAAGCTACGATTTCGATTATCGACTTAGGTTGCTTTCAACCGCGACTCATATCCCAATCTTGATAAGACGTCACAATGACACCTATCGCTTTACTATCGCATCTAATACGACGCCCCCTACAGAGAGTCTCTGCTTAGTGAATTCCACAAAGGAAGTCACAAGATAAAGGCTCAGTACCAAATTTATAGTTGAATTTTTAACTCCTCAAGTTCAATAGAGCCATTCGATATGAGATTTTAGAAATGAGTTTTGTACCGGTTCAAAGTCGATACAAAATTTAATATCGCTTTTGGGAGTAAGCCAAGAAATTCTTCAGAAAATACGCCAGAAAAAAATCAATAACAACAACAAAATATTATTCAAATCGACGTGTTTTTATTCAAATCCATAACACGGACTAAGAAAACTCGACATCCGTAATAAACGAATGACTTCATGGCTTGATATGAAAATGTTTGATTACAATGGTTTGATTGTTTGAATTCAATAATAAAGTTGCTTAGAATATGAAAACTAACAACCTTACAAAAAGCAATCAATTTGGCACGATGAGTAGTTAACCTTAAAATCACATCAAAAGCAAATATCTCTATAGAAATAAGGTTAATGTGTAATGTGATAAAGCCAACCTCGAATCAAACAAGATTTCTAAACAACGATGTAATGAAAGTTTCTCCTAACGAGTCTCCATAAATAGTCAAAGTCTAATTTCTCCGTAGTCAAGTTCAAACGCTGAGCGCAAGCAAGAGAGATAAAAGAATGGGTAGAACCCAGATTCAGTAAGGTATAAACTTCGCAAGAATTTATAATTAACTAACCCGCATAACTTCGCTCGTTCCTCGATTTTGACCGGCCACGACAAACGCCTTCCAAGAACCGCTGACTTTCGACTTTTCTCGACATCCTTTTTTCGAGTCACCATTCCCTCACCGGATCGGGTTTCGATATCGCATAATCTCGAGCGATATGTCCTTCTTTTCCACAATTATAGCATACCTTAAACCGCTAGGCGCTTCAATGATATGTCCTCTTCCCCAAGATTTGTAATATACGACCGGTGGTCTTTCTCCTCCTCGAAAACCAGTTGCCACATCGGGCGCCGACGCCTTCACATGGTCGTTGTTGAATCTCCTCTTTAAAATCTCCTCCCAACTCGCTTCTTCTATTTTCACGGCCACGATTACCACCAGAGTGGTTACCGCTTTTGTCCGTATTCTTCTTTCTCCGCCGGTTATCGTTATTCTGATGACCGCTATCTTCTAGATGATCCTCGTTATGGTCCCCATTGAACGTATCAAGTTATCTCGCCTCTAACAACCGAGCCCTCGCTGACAACATCCTAATAGAGAGAAAATTTATGAGAATGAGATATCGACGACGCCGGTTTCAAACCTCTCGAAACATCCGCCATACGCTCCTCATTCTCCACCAAATGAGGTGCAAACTCGATAACTCCGCTAACTTCGCCGCATCGGGACACCGCCATGTTATTCTCGCTTCTAGTCTAATAAACTCCACTTCCTTCATACGACGAAATACTTTCGTGGAAGTACTTGTCATTGAACTGCTTCAAACGCCTCCCACGACATGCGCGAAAAGTAATGATGGGTACGCTTCACGCATTCCCACCAAGAATCCGCCGCCACTTTAACATAAAGGTAGCGAATGGAACCTTCTCTTCTTCCGCATCCCAAGACATCGAATATCTTGGTAATTTGTTTCACCCCATGTTTCCGCCATGATCGGATCCGCTTTCCTTAAATTCGTGGTCCCAACTTTTCAATCGCATTCGTCGTGACCACCCGTGAATCGCTATCATTTCCTCCTCAGATTTTGAACACGAAGTCTCCTCGTCTCGATTTTGTATGAACCGCAAAAACTTCTAAACATCCTCTCGCTCATCATCTCGCCAAAGGTGTTGTTCACAGAGGAACATTGCCACTTGTCAGACGCTCTCTCCTCAAGCATAAATACAGCATCTCCACTACCTCATTTACTCCACTATTAATATTCTCAAACGACATTCTCAAATACCGCCATAAAACAAGGGTTAATTAAGGAAATCAATATATCACATAATATCCCTATATATCGACTAACTAACAAATAAGCTTAGTAGACACACTAAATAAGGATTTACTCTGCCTCCCTCCTAGTTTTATTCCCCGATCTCCGCCAGAGATCATATCCCTAAGCTCGATATTAACCGCGACGCCCCCAAATAGTATACACCACACCCATTCTCGAGTCGCCAAATACATGGTACGTAAACAACTACAACTTTATTATTACAACAAGAAATCGTGAGTTTAAATACAAATATTATCTTTTAGACAATATCTATACTCAAATAAATCCCCATCACATTTATCGATACATTATTTTACAAAAATGGTGAGGACTACTAAACAACTCTCTCTAAACCTTCATTCCATACCCCCGACTAAGACTTCGCTACATTCTCGCCTCCCGAGAAGAAAAAATGGAACAACAAGGAAAAGGGGTGAGCTCAACTAGCCCAAGAAGAATATTACGACTAAGATAATATACAACAAATTATCGTTAGTCTCCAACAGGAAAAACTGATAGTATACACAATGTATAACAAGTTTCGCATCAATATTCGCAATGAAATAATAATTCATGTAAGAGTTACGAGAGAATGAAATCTACTATAATCTATGAATTTAATAAATTCATCATCAATATTTTATCCCCAGTCAATTCATCAATCAATATTCATCTCAAATCATCAATATTCATCTCTCAACACTACTCATCTTTGCCAAAGAAAGATATTCATCAATCCACATGTTCATCTCAACACTGCTCATCTTTTGCCTAAAGGCCAAAGATATTCATCACTTACCATGTTCATTTAAACACCGCCATCTTTGCACTACAGCCAAAGATATTCATTCATTTAAACACCGCTCATCTTCATCTTTGCACTACAGCCAAAGATATTCTTCATCATTCATCTTCGTGCACTACAGCCAAAGATATTCAATAATATCATCATTTAAGACCGAGGATGATGAAAATATTTTTAAAGAACGAATCCAAAGAAAACAAAATGACAAGGATTAAGGATTAAGGATTCGTGATTTTGTTTTATCCATGTCCAACAATACCTCAAAATAATCATAAGTGGTGTAAAATTCAAGAATGATCAAAACACGGATACAATCAAAGCTAGTATCCAAATTAGATATTTTGGACTTAAAGAAGAAATTTTATTTTTTTCTATGAATAAAGGCCGATTCGTGAATAAGGTCAGATACGTGAATAAAGGCCGATACGTGAATAAGAATCTACACCAAAAGATAGAAATTCCACAAAAAAACATTTTCACGCTTCATTTAATAGTACTTCGTGAATAAGAATCTCGTGAATAAGAACTCATGAATAAGAACTCGTGAATAAGAACTCATGAATAAGTAACCCCATATGAAAAAGTTCCAAATTTGATAAAACTTCAGATCAATATTTCAAAGATAATGATATCAAGAAATAATATCATTACGAAAAAAAAATAATATCCCTTACCTCAAAGAATCAAGATTTCTAAGGAAAGGCTCAAGTGATGTCGAATGAAACTTGTACCAATAAAGAACTCTCAAAGTATCTAAATACTCACAAAATACGCCAATAATATAGAGAGAGAAAGAGAGAAAACTTTGTTTCGTGTGATTTTCAATTCTAACTTAAATTTCTATTTATAGAAAAATGTTAGCCCAAGGCAGATTTTCGACCAAGCACCGATGGCTTTACCTCGCTACTATTGCCACCCACCACATTTGAAATAAAATTCAGCACATTTCTTCACCAACCACAAGTGGGGCCCACTCAATTCTAGAATTTTCCACCAAAATCAATTATAAACCTAATTTCCGAATCCGACACCTCTTAAAATTCACAACAAATCATTCGTGCATTTTTAATCTGCTCAAAATTTGTGGACATATACTCAACTTATGTATGTATAACATACCCAAAAATTACCACAATCCAACTATTTGATTAAAAATTATAACCCACAATAATATATCTCAAAACCCCGATTTGATTTTTAATACCTCCAATCCGATAAAATACCGATAAAACACCTCAACAATAATTTCTTCATTTATAACCACATAAATAAATCCATCATTTATATCCACATAAAATAAATATTTCTTTATCATATGAATCAATAATTAATTATTCACAAATAATATTACGTAATCACAATTATGACAACCAGCCGCTCCTCAGAAAGAGGGGCTTTCCAATAAGGATCTCTCCTCATCGGGCGCCGCAATTAGTTAGTGACCAAACCTCTCCTGATGTAACTTTCTAGACATCGCCAATAATGTTATCTAATAATATTATTCAAATAATATGAATTATCGATCCGATAATGGGAAATATCAGCAAAGTGACAATTATCAACAACAATAATATAAAATATCAACGCAAAGAATTATCAATCAATAAAATAAAATATCGAATAAGAATTCACCGTGGAAAATTATCGAGTAGGCCATCTTTACGTAAGGATCAATAATTCAACAATACTGCAATAATACCGCAAAGCTATCGCAAGCAACCACGCCAGACATCAGATTTTAACCACCGGTATTCCAACAATTTTAATTCAGAATAACTACGCCAAGTATTTTTAACCAACTTATATTTGTCGCTTTCTCATCCAATCGCTTCAAGCATGGGCTCCACACATATCACTACCTGCCGCATTTAATATTCCCCGACAAGCATTTAATATTCCACCACCAAACGAATATTCCCCGACAACAATGAATATTTTATAACCACTTGCTTATTTTGAAATATTTATGATTTAACCCTTAACTATCCACATTAATCAAATCAACCCTTACTATTTCAAAATAATAAATAAAGGAAATTCCTTTATTTAAAAAAATTTCGGGTCTTAGATTCAATAATTATCATATTGATATTTTATATTATTGTTGTAAGACCCCAACTTTTTGAATAAAGATAAATTTTCTATAATTATCATTTTTAAATATTATGGAATAAATTTAATATAATGTTATAGTTAGGGGTAATATTTATAAATTCTCGCAAAGTATGCAAGTTGTTATATTATATTCGATTGGCCTGGAAATATTCGCTTTTAGCAGGGAATATTCGCATAACCACAAGAATCATCGGTGGACCTCCATATAAATTATCATTTGATTAAGAAAACGACAAAAATATTTTTTTTACGAAAATAACTACAGTAAGTTTCACCGTTGATATATCGCCAACTACTCTTAGTAGTAAAAGTACAAAGAATACGCGTATGGTTGCATAAGAAGACACCTGTGATTGATTATCGATGCTTACGTGAGAAGTCATTCATTTTGTTCAATTATCGATATAAGAATTGTTGTGACAAGATCTCACGTTATTTTATTCAATTATTGTCGATATTTATTATATTGTTAAAATCAATAATCGAGATGACAAAGTTATTAATATTATTATTCGCAATATTAACGATGTCTGTAAGTTCGCACAAGAGAGATTCGGTCACCTAATCATCGCTACCAATGTAGAGAAATCTTATCGAAAGCCCTCTTCCTCGAACGACCCTCATCGATTAATATCAGGAATTATAATAAAGATGATAAATGTTGTTAAAATTATTAAGGTGATTTTTATGAAGTTTTGCTTATTTACGGATTCCTATTTACCCATTTTTCAAAATAATCTAGAAAAAATTATTTAAAGGTGGGGCCTATATGCTGGGGCCACATAGGGCCCATATGTGTTGGAAAATGATTTTGGAAATGGAAGAGTATATACGTATGGAAGTATATGTATCGATCGAGTGGTACGGAGAAAATGATATACGAAAGTGATAAAAAAGTGACGCAAGTGGAATGGAAAATGGTGAAAAGTGGTAAAGCGATAAAATATGTAAGAGAGTGTAGTGAATTTGATTATCGGGTGGGTGGGGATTGATGTTGGTTATGGGGAGAAAATTGAGTGGTGTATATATAATATCGATATATATAAGTTGAAAACACGTGTTTATATATACGTATTATATTTTAATTTTTGTCAGTAATCTTATCAAGTTACTTGATTAAATTTTTGCATCGGTGATATCAAAACCTGATACGATATATTTGCAAAATTATTTCATCCATGAACAAAGGTTTTCTTCCATTCTCCTATAAATAAGCTCATTCCTTCATTATTTCTTATGAATTCACCAAACTCTGTAGAGAGAAAAATTATATAGAGAAAGAAGAAAAGTTTTCACGCTACTTAACTACTCTTATATTCAGCTTCTTTTTACTAGTAGTGGTGTTATTCTTTCTTATTCATGAAGAGAACTCGTTGTTATTCTATTTCTTATTATTCTCATTGAATAACCTCAGATACTGGGCTTCACCCTATACTCGTGAAATTCTTCTATTATTCCGCTTTTTATTATTCTCGCTTGAATATCCTCGTCACAAGGCTTTTACGCCTTTTTATTATTCTGGTTGATTCCGCCTTTTTATTATTCTGTTGAATTATCCCGCTTGCTCTTGCAAGCGCATTTCACCGACCGTTCCGTTATTTAGTATTCTATCGAATAACTCCGCTCACGCCAAGCACCGCATGCACGGTGATTTCTTTTGTTATTCCATTCTTATTATACTCAGCCAAGTTAAAGTTTTGACTACTATACTCCATGAAATTAGTGGAATATCCTCGATATACGCGCTTCATCCCGTATCTTTCATGAAAATATTCTTCCGAGCATTCTTGAATTTTACTCTACAAAGCAAAGATCATGTCGACAATTGACGTTATTAGTTCCTAGATAAATTAATTCTTAAACTTCTTTTATTGAATTTTTATATCATTGTCATCATCCCCATGTTTATATTTTGTCGAAAGTCATCTCGTATTCAGAAGTGGTATGTATGGATGGACTTGGTATGATTACGACTGTGGATTATTCTTGCAGTAATCATTACCGCTATATTACAAGTTGATGTGGTAAAAGTCCTCATCGTCCCGTAGTATCGATGGACAAATTGTTGGCACGATCACGACCATTAATGAATACACAAATATTCTTGGCCCAGTAGGTATGGATAATTGTGGTCGTGATACTAAAGAATATCCTCGGTCGTAGTGCAAGGGTGATTCGATGATGTGGATTATTTATTAAGTCGAGTCTCAAATAACAACAAAGATGAAAAACCTTTTAAATTATAAAAGATAGTAGATTTTATTTTCTACTTGACTCTTTTAATGGATTACTTGTTCCGCTACAGCTTAAACTTGATGTCTATTATATTTTATCGCTTAATATTGTTGAGACTAATGATAATTTATTCTCGCATTATCTTAGTCATAATATTTCTTACTAAAGCTAGTCAGCACCCTTTCTTTCACCGCTTCTCTCAAAAATGGGAATATAGCCGGGACGCAGCCTGAGAACGTGAGTGATGGTCCAAAGGATAGCATTAGTAGTCCTTATTATTCTGTGAAATAGTGTTATAATAATTGTAATGATGACACCTTTTGAGTTTGTATACTCTCTAAGAGACAATATTTGTATTCAAACTCATAGCTTATATTTTGTCGATTATACACACATGCTTGTATTAAGAAGTTGTATTTGAATTTCGCATCACGTATCCGGCGCACCCATGATGGGTGATGTATTCCTAATTTTGGGGGCGCCACAATTGTTGTTTCAATAATTATCACCGCACATTATTTCCAATTATCGATCAATAATTCATATTATTTGAATAATATTATTAGATAAAGATTATTGGCAATGTCTAGAAAGTTCTCACAAGGAGAGGTTTGGTCACCTAATCACTACCAAAGAAGGAGAAATTTTATTGAAAGCCCCCTTTCCCTCGGAACTACCGTCATTATAATCAGGATTCTTTAATATTATTTCAGGAATAATTAATTATTGATTTATATGATAAGAAAATATTTATTTGATGTGTATATAAATGATGGATTTATTTATGTGGTTATAAATGAAGAAATTAGCGCTGAGGTGTTTTATCAAGATTTCGACTTGATCGAGGTATTAAAAGATCAAATCTGTGTTCTTTAAACTCTATCATGGTGAGTTATAATTTTATCCGACCGCTGATCGTTATGATTTTTGGATATGTTATACATATATAAGTTGAGTATATGTTCACAAATTTTGAACCGTTAAAAATGAACATATGATTTGTTATAAATTTTAAAGGTGTTAAAAAATCATCCGTTTATGGATTTCGGATATTTTCTGTCTGGAATTTGGAAAAACTTAAAGCTACAAAGTTGTGGAGAATTCAATTTCGTGTGGAATGGACATAAAATTCATATTTTTCTGATAAATGGACTATTTTCTATGAATTATTGAAGTTTCGGAAAATAAAATAATTTTTATTAAATTATGGGTGGAACCCACTTTTGGTTGGTGTTGAATGCACATGGGTCGCTATATTTTCATAATTGAGGTGCTATTCTTGGTTGGTGGTGTGCGAGATTGAGAAAATAAATAATAATATTTTATTATTTTAGTCTCCTTTCAGGCTTTCTATCATTTTCCTATAAATAAAAGTTTTAAGTTAGAATTGAAAATCACACCGTAAACAAGTTTTCTTTCTCTATATTATCAAGCATATTTTTGTGAGTATTTAGATATCTTGAGTGTTGCTATACTACGCAAGTTCGCTCAAATAAGTATCCGATATATTCAAGTCAAGCATCGCTTTTTTTGTAAGTGGATTTTAAGTGGTTGTTATGTTTTTCATGTTTCAGAACTTTTCGTACTTTCAAAATTCTAGAAAATTTGAAATGATATTTGGATGAGTTTTATTGATTGTGTCCAAAATGGTGATTTTTGGATGTATAGATTAAGAGTTATGAATTTTACTTTTAAAGACTATTTTAAAAGTAACTCGCTTATAACTCCTCGTGGTTAACTCCAAAATTAATCAAATTTTATTGGGAGTACATCTATATAATATCGCTGTACTCTTGTGAATTTCGGAATTTTTAGATAAAAGTACAATTTGTGATAAATGTCTAAATATTCGCAAGCTTCGCTTTGGCCATATGAAAAATAGAAATGAATTTTAAAAATTTTGAGAAAAATATATGTTCAATATGGGACTATATTCTGCTAAATTCCGTAAAAGAAATATTTTTGAACCGATTTGGTATTTTCATGAAAATAGATTAGTTATAAGAAAATGAATTAAATATGTTATGTGAAGTAAGAAAATTAAAAATAGGATTTTATGGCTTTTAGAATCCTACACGAGGTATATGCAGATTTTTGATGAGGGTTTTGGTTATTGGTGATGAAATCTTATGAGTTTGGTATTTTAGGATGATTAAATGCATTATTTAGTAAAGTGTAAACAATTAAAATAAATTGTTTATAAGCTTAAGAAATATTATTTTTAAATATCATTATACCGAAATATTGGTATGGATTTTATTGTGAAATTTTACCTTTTTCATGCTCTGAGTTACTATTCACGAAGTTACTATTCATGAGTTACTATTCACGAAGTTACTATTCATGATAAAATCGGTTTCTTTTTCTAACCAAATTATAGTCGAAAGTTATGAATATTACTCTTAGATTAAATCTATATGTTTATTATATTATTTTTATTATCATAAATAACATTTTTATAACCCTAATGATGATATTAATTTCTCTTCGACTCGAGTGTAAAGACGGGTAGATTATCGGTACGATCACGACTACGGGTTCTTTTTTTAAAGTAAGAAGGCAAAGTCAAATTGTCGACCGTACGATCACTTACCATCAATTTATAATTGAATATCTTTAGCTTAAGTGCAAAGGTGAATCGATCAACATGGTTATAATTATTGTTTATATAAATTCAAATGATTATATATTCTTTCGAGATATTAATATATTTGGCCCAGAAAGGCAAATATGAATCGTTGATGAATATATTTGGCCAGAGAAGGCAAATATGAATCGGTTGAGAAATATCTTCGCCTCAGAAGTGCAAAAGATGAATTGTCGATGAATATCTTCGCCCAGAAGCAAAAAAGTCGATTCAGGGTCAATATCTTCGCCCAGAGTGCAAAAGATGATCTCGCGGGTTGAATATCCTCGCCAAGAGCGGCAAAGATGAATCTGTTGACGAAATATCTTTATTCCGTAGAAGCAAAAGATGAATTTATTAGTATGATTATGAATATGAATTATGATTTGGTATAACCATGAGCTTTGATGTTCGTAAAGATATGTGATGAAAATTATCTTCGCCCCCAGTACGAAGAGAAATTTAGAATCACAATGATGATTATGAGATATTCATACGATTGTGGAAAGGAACTGCTGATTGATGTTATAGTGATAAAACATTGTCAGTGGACTTTTAACACGGAGAAGATAATGTACTTTATCAGTTTATTCGACTCTTCTAATGTATCGCTTGCCCCTCGCAACTATGGTTGAAATTTTTTCATCTACCATATGTTCTAAATCTCCGATTTATTATCGATGAAGGCTATTGATAATTTAATTATCTTTAGTCATGATATTCTTTATCGAAGTTAGTCAGGCTTCACCCTTTTGCTTCACAATTCCTTTCGTGTAATAAGAGTAAATGGGTCGAGCCGGGGTAACAAGGAATAAAACTATGGTCTTTAGTCAGGAGTTCTCCCTAAACAAAGATAGACAAACGTGTTGTATACATCTTTTAGTAGTTATATTTTGTGAATCATATAGGTGAGGCTAACCTAACGCTGGAAGGGTGTTTTGCCACTATCATACACTACTAGAAAAAAGCTTAAGTCCGACGGATTTTTTCTTCTAATTACTCTTATTCAATGAAATTACATTATTATCGATTTTAAATATCCGCCGATATTCTATCAGAATATTCGCTAGCCGAAAATAACGCCCATCAAGAATTCTCACAAAATTACATATATTCGACGAACGATTCTCCGACGGATGACGTCGAAAGCATTAGTTATCTTCGAATCGAATATATAGACAAAACTGTCGTCGAATATAAGAGTAATTAAGTTCGATGGATACATTCCTTCTAATTCCTTATTCCCGAATCGAAAAATAGTAATAACCCATCAAACATTAAAATTGGTCGATTATTACCTTCACTTTAACTTTTACGCCGAGATATAGGTGTTTACGACGGATAATTTATACTCAAGATAACGATGTCGATCGAAATTAGGATATTTCTAGATTTATTAAAAATTACTTATTTTTATTTTCGAGGAAATTCGTCAAGAATTATCTTATTCCGCTTAATTAACTATCCTTTTTTTTAAATACAGATTTTAAAAGTTCGGCTTCTGTATGTTAAAACCCATTAATGTACCTCAGTAACTCCGTCACAACCCAATACATGAATATAAACTCAGATCTCACATTCAAATATGCAACGAAGCACTAAAACTTAATCTTCAACTCATTATCATTCACATTCAATTCAAATATCCACCAAAACGTATTATAAGCTAACCAATTACAAATATAATTAATCGACCATAAATGTTAAACAATATAATTTACAATAGTCAGACAGCATTTAATTAGACAATACAATATATACAAAAGTGGTCTACCAATAATATGAATATATACAAATGAACTATAAACTAGTAAAAGTATGATCATCATCCAAGTGAGGTGAACGACGCCGCCTCTGTAATGGATGTCGACTCATGCTCTCGCCATCATCGCCAAACGTCGCCATCGCCACCCCGCTGATAAATCAAAATATAAAGCATTAGTCCATATATATATATATGTGAGAATTAACAAACTAGCCTTAATTAAAAAACATAAACAATAAGAATACCGAGTAGTGTGGGGCGATTTAAAAGCTTCCACCAAGAGGTAATCACCATCCGAGCATCTCTCTGCTTCCAAGCATCGAATCGCCTCCCGTGGTAATCCTGCATTTCCGCAGAGGCCCCTCGCTATAATATCCTCGAGCAATCTAGTGAAGACGAGAATCGAAGGCAATCACGACATCGAAAGACCGGATTCCAGATGGAACTCTATCCGACACGCCTTCTATCACCGCCGAAGATATCAGCCATCCAAGCCAAAGGTTCAGATGAGATGGTCCGACATACGCCTTTGACGCCAAGTAACCGGCCGGAGCCTATAAAGAGATACAAATTGACACTAATAATAATTTATATAATGTGATAAATTTTGATAATTTCGTGAAACATTAAAAAATATTACCTCCGTGAAGTGTATATGCGGGTATCTCTACATACTCCAAAGACTGACATTCCGCCAGATCGCTAGTAGGGGATCCCGAGACGCCACCCATAGTCTCAGCCCTCATCCCGATCTAATACAATATCGGGAAGGGGGGTGGTATCTAACTACCAGTAACCCCTCCTAATAGTCTCCACCAAATTTATACGCCATCTCCAAGCCTCTCAAATTGGTCCCAGAATGTATTCCGATACGTGATGTTAATTATATCATTTTAGTTACGATCAATATTATTAAAAGCTAAATAGTAAGATGAGTTTTACCCAGATAGATAAAGTCACCTCGAGACAAAGCACACTCGCCCCAGCGTGTGGGCTCGATCCCAAAACTCTAGAATGGTAGGATCACTACCAAGGTCCTACCCAATGCCTAATACAAACAATCATAAAATGTGTCTTAAGTATTTATGTGAGAACTCACATATTAATAACTAAATACAACGACTTACTGCCTTCGCCTCCTCGAACGATCGAGAACCAAAGGCAGTGTATTATCCTGAGTCGACCAAGGTTCTTCTTCGCCCGCTTTATTTTTTCAAGTCATCACCTCCCTAGGCGCATATAGCCTCCCAAAGCAAATCGAGACTACGCGGCTAATGATCTTCGATGGTGGTCTCTTGGCCGGTCCAAAATCGCCGGGCCGCCTTCCGCTCGCCATGACGTTGATGCTCAATCACAAGATCGCCAAATGACCGAGAGATGCTCAGTCAAATCGATAATAAACCTAAAACAAGAAGATTATTTAAAATTAAGAACATTCGATGAACCGACCAATACAACTATGCGGTGATAATATGCTTAACTTACGGAAACTCCCGCAAGACTCGCAGACGATAAAAGTGGCATCGCATCACAAGATATCGATCGAACCCTGATGCACCTCTCGGGAGATGCGCCAAAGAAATCGTACGTAGGTGTGTGCTTAGCCAACGGGTCTAGTATACTACGTAAAAGTATAACAATACGTGTGTTATGTGAATTGTGTTTTCAATAACTAATAGAAATAGTGCCGAAAATATTAACATCTATCACCGGAAATGACATCCACCAAGATCGTAAGTGGCACTACCTACGACGACGACGAAAAAGATACCGAGGTTCGCCCCCTGTCGCCGATTTGGCATCTCGTAATAATTGATTTAACATAGTACTTCAATAATCATTGTAATTAATGCAATTTGAGATATATTTAAATCCTAGTTAAGATAACTTACCGCTACCAAGAAGAGCCTCCATCGTGGCTACCGCCTCCAAAGACCGGATCGCCATCACCACCGACGACCACCTCCACCGCTATGCTTGCTTAGCCATGAACGTCCCATCGCAATAACAAAATCGTAGATTACTTAATATGTAAGGTTTAACAATATGTGGTAAGACTAATATGAAAGCTCATTTTCAATTACGCACGCCATCAAACCCATCGTAATCAACGATATATCATTCCTGATTCTAGATCTTCCTCATCCTCGCCAGATCAGCCACCATCGCTATCATCCTCAACGACTACATAATCATTCATGTACGGTGGCCTCGATATCCTCATCACTAGGTACGCCAATGACATCAAGATTACCACATCTTCAAAGATGTAACACTACTTTTTACAATGGGTTGCTCACATCTTCTTCAACGCCTCATCCATACCAATCATGTTATCAACATTAAATGAGCGTGTTTTTAGTAGAAGGACTATCGCACCACCAGGGGGCTTCAGTATTTACTTACATTAGAGCGTAATACACTTGAGTCACTTGACTTGTTAACACGCATACGCCATCGTAATTTAACACCGACTTGATATCCACTATCAGGCCAGGATTCTATTACGATCAACTTTAACCCCTTTTCAAGATCAAACCACCTACACTTAAACGTAACTATCTTTTTTGCCACCGCGATAATTGAGCACAACTACATCCTCAGAAACGCATTATAGAATTGACTCGTAATCTTGATAAGAACTTCCTAACACCACAACCCCGTAATCGATCGATGTAAGTTCACGCAAGTCATCGACTTCTAAATCTATACCCATTCACGATGCAACCAGAAAAGAACTAACAACTTTGTAAGGTCCTCGACGACATCTATAAAACGCCGTAAATACTCTTCCGCTCAATCCTTTTCTTAAACCATTGTTGGAAATTAGCATTAGTGAATGTTTCCAAGTCCGCCCGCAGCTTAAAGTCAAGTTAAGCATACGCTTCTTCTTCGAATGAATCGCGATATTAGTAAAATGTCTTTAACATATATGAGATGACTACACTTGTAAATCAGACTAACCGGAGAAAATAAGCTTAGACCCACGTGATGTATGATGATACTTCGCATATTTAAAGCACGATGTAGATAGAATCTTCAACTCTTTGTCGCTAAGAAGTCGTAGTCTCAGACCAAATGGTTTAGCCAGATATGTGAATACAAATTTAACTCATCATCAAGATGAGTCATCGACCAACAACCTCATTCCTTCCTAAACGGCCAGGCTTCGCTGAGATAACATCGCCAAAATACAATATGCGTAGTTGACAAGCTATTCCTCCAGATATCGCTCAAAGAATAAACCTCTACACGAGCTTGTTTCTAATTTTTGTTTTAATTCCACAGACATACCTACGATAAATAATATGCAGACTTAGTGAAGTATTATTAATACGAAAGGTGATAGAGCAATATATACTTTTATATATTACCTCTCAAAAGGATACATCCACCGATATTGCACCTGGCCCTCCAAATTTGAGTTCATACTAGCAGATTTAATAGCAGATGTTCCATCGAAGTCAAAAAAATCCTTTAGGGAAGATCATTTCAAGCTTCGCATACGGTAAAGACAATATTCTTCTCCATCCGCCGACATCATCGTGCGCTTAATTATAGTCGAGCAAATATCTCGAAAGAAATTTGACAAATAATCAACGATCCATAACTTTTCTCGGATAACATCTCACGAAATGCAATTGAATCAACTTCGCATTTAATACACGACAATCGCGACTCTCGAATCCGTAAATTTTCAATCGCTTCAACCTTACAACAACATGTTATGTTCGACGATATCCATCCGGGAGCTTCAACCCACTAACCCACTTACGTATCGCCTTCAACTTGTTACTTAGTAAGACTAATCGAGCTTTAGGTTTCAGAAGTGTTGTATGGCCACAATTTCGCCTAATGCTCAATGCCTCCAAATCTTTTCGAGCATTGTCATCGTTTTTTAGTTTTACCACTGCATCTAACACTTGCAAAAACAAGTTCTCGAAAACATTCTTTTCTAGTGATGCTCGACATCTATACAAATGACGAAACGAAAAGTGTGCCCCAACACTAAGAACGCAAACCATATAGGAAAATGTGTCCACCACGACTCTTCTCTCGCATCTTACCGCTTCTCAATTTATCGTGTTCCTTCCCTCAAGAAAGGAAAATCAAGTCGATTCAACCACTCCAAGACCTCACCGCCTCGACTGTACCACCAACAACCCCCTTCTTCTCTATCTTTCGCTGAACTGTAGACATCTTTCTCGTAATTGTGATCAAGAGGCAAGAATCTACGAAAGCAAGACTAAAGAAACTACATTTCCGCCTACGCCGCAACCGGGTCATTTCAGACATCCCCCATACACACCGGATGATGATGTTTTCCCTTGAGAAGTCGACCAACCACTAACCATCCCAAGAGCCGGAAAGTCGTTGATAGTCCATAACAGTAGTCAAGCTTTCATCACAAAATTCTCGATATCGATTTATCATACGTCCAACCCCCTGCTCCCACAACATCTTTAGTTCATCCACTAACTATCAAGGTACACATTAAGATCTTTTGTAGGACTTTTATCCCTGAATGAGTAAAGTCAAAACAAATACGGATCCCTCACGACATCATCACGGAAGATTATAAGTCGAGCATAATGACCGGACAAACCGAGTACTACCGCTAAAATTATTAAAAGGGCAAAAGCCATCAAGAGCTACGCCAAGCCTAACATTCCTAACTTCTTCCGCAAACTCGGGATAATTTACATCAAATTTCTTCCATTCATCTCCATCCACGGTGAGTCACCGACCAGTACCGACATCCATTGCTCGATGCCAACTCATATATCGAGCCAGATAAGAAGACAATAATAATAGTCATCAAGTCTCTTGCCAAAGTGAAAGTATCGTAAGATTTTCCCCGGAACATGCTTTCTCCTTCCCCCACGCTTTGTAACCTCAGAGCGCGATAAAATGCATATATCACATCGCCCCTTATCTCTCGCCCTCCCATAAGATAACATGCAACTCGCCACAAGCATCGATTTTCGATACCCTATATT
The DNA here is from genome assembly GCA_020205615.1 of Panax quinquefolius. Taxonomy (NCBI): domain Eukaryota; kingdom Viridiplantae; phylum Streptophyta; class Magnoliopsida; order Apiales; family Araliaceae; genus Panax; species Panax quinquefolius. The sequence continues at coordinate 138,104,572 of CM035168.1, read as the reverse complement.
TAACCCTCGACCATCTTCTTCACTTCGTAATAATTCGCAGGAAGAGTATGATCCTCGGGTAAGAATCGCCCAATTATAGCGAAACAAATCGTTGAAACCTCTCTCTCTACAAATAAGCTTCATTCTCAAGTGTAAGAGCTTCACACCGCAGAAAGCTTGGTGTTCGATTATTTCCTGGATACAACGCTACCCCTGCATTCAGATAAGAACTTGTAAAAGGCAAAAGTCAGAAGATTTGGCACTTCGCTTCAAGACCGCTCAAGAAGGTTCATATTCAAATTACCAATAATAGTAGATAAGCATCAACCAACATCTCAACAAGGATCGAAAGTAGTTTTCACTCACGACGTGCATGGTGCAATCCCGTGTCCCAGAAATTGGGTTGTTCGTGACAATATTTTCAATCATTCTCCGTAAAACACACGATTCAGAATAATAATAAAGATTTAACCAGACGAGTCCATAATAATAGGCACCCATCTTACAAATCCACGAGAAAATAACGCAAGAAGGGTAAGTCGCCGATTTATTTTCTTCCATTACCGATTTTTTGACACTCGACACACAAGCTTGCCTGCATCGTGATCTTCCCGCTGTGCTAAGTGATCATCCAGACACTTATATACACTATGTTTCTAAAGGTTTTGGTCAAGAAATCTAAAAAAGAATAATTATATACCCCAATACGATAAGTTTTACTACCGGTAATTAATCCCTCCCATTAAGTTATTTTATAGAAGATAATTTTGCAACGTCAGGTATCCTACAAAAAGAATATTCCCCACCAAACGTACATCCAACTCCATTATATCAAATTTATTCCATAATATTCAAAATAATATTTATGGCCACCGACATTTTAATCATATTTCGTAACTCCCAAGTCATGCGGTTCCTCCATTAAATTAATTCTCGGATATTCATGCGAATTAGATTTACCTCGTAAGATCTCATGGCCGGTGACAGGTAAGTTTATCCTGCTATCGGACGCTGTTTTATCTCGGTTATACACCAGCGCAAACACGCCGAGCAATCACACGTAGAAAATCACCAATGGTAGTAACTTGTCCTGTTCCCTTGGAAATCAAGGACACGTAGTCTTAATATATCTTCAAGAGTTTGAATAGTCCTTCCACCGTCCGTCTGGCTTCCAGGATGATATAGGCGGCTCCCACCCATTCCGGAATTCTCGGTGGTTGCAATGGACCTTTCGGGTACTTGAAACTCGCTGAAAAGTTACACCTCGGTATAAACAACGCCATCTCTCTCTTCATATCGCTTCCACCAAAAATGTATAACGTATCACGATACATTTCGCACTCCTGTGATGGATCGCAAACGGTGTGTCAGGCGCCCACTGCGATATTATAATTTAAATCGGTCGTTAGGAACAATAAAGTTTGGATTCGACCAAGCATTCCTTCTTCATCTATCTCTGCTTCCGCATAAAGACCTTCGCAGACTTTCTTCCTCATACGCATCACCTCCGTAGCTCAGCAGCCTTTAACTTCTATCGATAACTCAGAGACTCGCTATTCCTCGTAAGTCACACAAACGGGCTCTCGCCGATAATATCGCACTCAGATTTCAGATACCATCTTCTACTCAATGCGCCGCCTACCACGCTCGCTTTCAGATGGTATCGATGGTACGATCATATTCTTCAATAGCACTTGTCGTATTTCCTTGATGGAAGAAATATTCGAGTTTTTACGCATCCAGAAGATCTCCACTTTCTCCCCATACAAGTAACGCCCAATTTTAATAAGAAGATAATAAATGGCTAACCTGTATCGCTTAGGATAATTCTCTCATATTCTTCGAGTCAGTCAGCGAGGCATAGGCTATAACCTTTCCATGTTGCAAGGAGAACACATCCCAACCCTTTCATTATCACCTAGGATGACAAATCCCTCCGATGCAATGGGTATCGCCGTAATGTGTACTTAAATAAGTCTCCTCGAAGTTCGAAACTCTTCACATTCCCCAACCTAACTTCAGATCTTTCCAGTCACCGAGTTGACGGAGAAGGATTCGAGAAAATCCTTCCACTTAATCTCCGAGAATCTACCTAAACCGAGAAAGTGCTAACGGCCAATCGACATTTAGTCGTTCCAATTTTCAATAGCTTCAATTCACGGGTCAATGATATTCCATAATGACTGATACCACGATACTACTGCTCCGGGAACTCGTGATTTCTTCAGGGCTATAAGATCAACCAACATCTCAACTCGGATCATAGTTTTCGACGATTTAATCCCGTGGAATCGTTGTTCCACAATATTTTCAATCACTTCGATTCCCCGTGATGAGTCCATACGGCACCCATCTACAAATCCACGAGAAAATAAGTCAAATTTAATCTCACGACTTTCTTCCAAATCGATTTTTACACTCGACACACGGCATCACATCTTCCCGCAAGATCATCCGTATGTTCTAAAGGCTTTGGTCAAGAAATCTAAAACCCCAATACGATAAGTTCGAGACTAATCCTCCCATCAACGGGTATCCTACAATACATCCAACTTCTATTTACCGACATTTTTAATTATACGTAAGCACGATTAAGTTAATTTGGATATTCACGCGTGAATTAGATTTACCTAAGATCTCTACAAGATGTGGTAAGGCTTCTCCCGCTATCGACGTGTCTCTCACTAGGCAAACACGCTGAGTACGCTTCACGAAGTTTTAAGAAAATTTCTAAGAAGATTTCCCACGGTCTCCAAGCACACGAAATAGACTAAGATAACTTAATCTAAGTATGCACTCTGAGAACATATAGAGATAATAAATGATTAATCCTCAAAATAACAAAAAATGTACCGCTTCAGATTCAGACCTACCAAGTAAGAGACATAATATCCAATAACAAATTCCCAAATCGGGATCGCTCACATTCACCCCTATTGAGTGTATGTCAAATAGGTTTCTAAGTTTCAAAGTATAAGACATAGTTTATGAGAATTTATGTGAATTCTACTGAAGTCTAAGATCGGGGGGGGGTCAGAGTTTCGTCAGGTTCTATAATCAAATAATAAAGTTATTAATTATCAAGAATATTCATCGTTTCATTATATCAGATGACAACATCCCGGCGAGTTCTATTACGCTATCAACAAAGTTCAACAACTTACCGCACTACTTTCTTGATGTCATCATCTCATATGATGGAACAAAATGAGGAATGTCTCGCAGAATTCAATTACCTTTATTATTCGAGTATAGACACAAACAGAACTACGCACTTTTTTTTTTTAATTGTCGCCGAGGAACCGGTTGAGTACTATTTAGTCAAGAATCGCTATGTCCAAACCTCGCATACAAGAAAAGTACATATATGTAGGAGAGTATTATTACATTTATATATTGAAAATCAGGCAAACTAAGCAAATGCTACTTAGTTTATTTTGTTAATGATAAAACCAAGTAAGTGGTACTTAGTTTATGAGAAATGTTAATTATTTGAATCTATAGAGACTACTGCTCGACATTTACTTCTAGCTATTCTTAGTTTATTTTGTTAACGATGATAAACCAAGTAAGTCGTACTTAGTTTACGAGAATCATATTCGGAATCAATAGAGACTACTGCTCGACATTCACTTCTAGCTATAAACCGCTATTTTGTTAATGATGATAAACCAAGTAAAGGGGTACTTAGTTTATGAAAATTTTATTTCGAATCAGAGAGACTACTTATATATTTTATTTTATTTTATTTATTAAACTAAATTAAATTAAATTTTTATTACTTTTTATTTTATTTTGTATTTTATATATATTATATAATTTTTTTATTAAATTAAATTAAATTAATTAAATTAATTTATTTTAAATTTAATTTAATTTAGATTATTTAAATTAAATTAAATTAAATTTATTTTTATTATTTTTTATTTATTTTTTTTTTTATCAATTGTATTTTATTTATTAGATTAAATCAAAGTTTTTTTATTTTATTCAAATTAATTTAATTTATTTTTTATTTTATTTTACTTTATTTTGTATTATATTATGTTATTTATTTTATTTTTAAAATTTATTTTATTTAATAAACTAATTAAATTATATTTAGTTTATTTTATTTTAGTAGTAAGAAACAAGTAAATGGCACTTAGTTTATGATTTATTAATATTGGGAAACTAATTACTAATACAATACATACAAGTCTCATAATTTCATAATTCTCGATGCACTTCATTATAAATTCAACAGAATAACAAATATATCAAGATTAAAAACAAATTCTAAAATCGCTATATTACGATAAGGAACCCAAATTTGATATCAATATTCTCGCCATTTCCAAATTCAAAATAATATGCACTTAAATAATAAAGTACCACAAACCCAAAATCAAAATTCCAATTTCAAAGAATATACAAAATCCATAAATTCACAAAGAACAAATTCACAAAGAATAACATATTATCCAAATCAAGTTAATCTCATATTCAAACTCAAATTAAACTAAACCTAAAACAAATTAAGCCACAAATTTCACAATTTGCAACAAATTAACCCTAAAAATCTAATACTTAAGCAGTAAAACTAACTCAAATCAATTAATACGCAACTAACCGACTACGGTGGTCACCGGTGATGTCAAGATGATGGGTTCAACCGATAGGTTGGTGGCGCTTACTAGTGGTGGAACCGATCGACAAAGATGGTGGTGGCAAGACACGGTGGTGGTGGTGGAATCAAGGTGGTGGTGGCAAGACGCGGTGGAACCGGTGGTGGGTGGTGGTGGTGGTGGTGGCAAGGTGGTGGTGGCGGCGGAGCAGTGGTGGTCTCTCAAGAAGTCTCAGAAAGAGGTGGTCGAGAGCTAGATCTAGAGAAACGAGAGAGAGAGAAGAGAGAAATGAGATTATATTAAGGTCTACGTAAACGAGGGGGCCGGAAGACGCATCGATTAATTAGATTTTAGATTATCTTCGACGGAAAGTCCGTCATACATACATTCGTCAGACGTAAGGTATCTTCGATCGACTTCTTCCGCGGACCACATCATATTCCGTCAAAACTAATATTCGCTACCAAGTGAACATCACGCCAATGGGATACATAAATGTTCGACGAACATCAAATAAATTAAAGTATTGTCGATCGACGATCTTCGATCGAATACTCCATCGAAATAAATGTTATTTTCGAGGACCGTGTCCGCCGTAACATATATCCGCTTGCTTGATTTATCCATCCGATATAAGATGTCTAACGACATTTCATCCTCATATGATTTTTATATATTGACGATATACATTATTGGATTATATTTAACATTTACGTAAGTTATCATCAAGATTTATCAAGGTTGATAATTTCATTCAAATTCAAGCATTGTTTGTTAGAGCAACATGACAATTATTGTAATAAAGTCAGAATTGTTTCTCTACTACGATTTGGGTGACCTGTATTGGAATGGAATGGACCTATTTTGGGGTTGTCACATAATGTCAAGAACCCATGTAATCCGTAAACCTTGTTAGGTAATAGGATTCTGACAACCCCAAAGCAGTCCATTCCATCCAACCTATTCCGAGTCACAAATACATGGTACATAAAAACAACTACAATTTTATTACAACAATTGTCGTAAAAAATACAACAACACATATGCCGTGAGTTTGATACAATATATACCAATCAGGACTCTCATCCAAACCTCGATAAGACGTCACAACGACACCTTTACATAAAGGTATAGTCAAAACCGCTTTTAGAAATTAAAATCTTTGGGAAGTGCTCAAGAAAACCTTCGTATACGGGAGGCCACGCTTCTAGGTTACGACAGGTATCATATCGCTACGTAATTATCCTCGTCAATTCCTAATAGACCCTCTAAAGAAAAACGAGAAGATTACTCTCATATTCTTCCTAATGGTGAGTCTTCTTCGACATATCATTATTCCACTCGCCTCTAATCGAGAATTATACTTCAAACAAATACCAAGATTATATAGTAGTGCTTATAAATATACTCAAAGAAGTGGATGAGCACAACCCGTCTTTTATGATGACACGAGGTGGTATGTCATTAGACATTTTGTATGATAGTGGAAAAACCCTTCCAACGCTGGGTTCGCCCACCCTAGTCGATTCACCAAATATAACTACTAAATGATGACCACCGCTTTATTCCCCGTTATCCCCGCTAACCCAAATACACTTTTATTACCCGAAGGAATCAGTGAAGCAAAAGGGTGAGACAACTATCTCAAGAAGAATATCATGACTAAAGATAAATAAATTATCAATAGTCTTCAACAAGAATAAATCGTAGATTTAGAAACATACGGTAGATGATAAAACTTTTTCAACCATAGTCATCATGAAACGAGCAATCCATTGTAAGAGTCAAAAAGACCATAAAATCTATTATCTTCTTCATGTTAAAATTCCATCAACAATGTTTTATCCTCGTAACATTAATCAATAATTCCTCATCCACAATCACATGTATAACTCATAATCGTAATTGTAGTTCTAAATTCCTTTCTCATCCAGACAAAGTTAATTTTCATCACCAAAACATCAAAGATCATGGTTATACCAAATCATAGTTCATGTTCATAATCCTACTAATAAATTCATCTTGCACTACTACCAAAGATATTCATCAACAAGTCATCTTCAGCACTACAGTGCCAAAGATATTCATCAACAAGTCATCTTTGCACTATATGCCAAAGATATTCATCAACAAGTCATCTTCAGACACGAGCCAAAGATATTCATCGTAAATCATTCATCTTTTCATTACAAAGCCAAAGATATTCAATTATATCATCATTTAGACCGAGGATGATGCAAAATATTTTAAAGAAAACGAATCCAAAGAAAACAAAAGAACAAATATTAAGGATTCATACTTTAAACAACCCAAGTTCAAAAATACTTCATAAATAACCAGAGTGGAGTAAAATTCAAGAATGAAGACTAAAACATAGATCCAATCAAAGATAGAATCATAATGATAATCTTGACACAAGAGAAGAAAACTTAATTTTCCGTGAATAATATCAGATTTATGAATAAATCGATATAATAAAGGCCGAATAAAATAAGAATCTACACCAAAAATAGAAATTTCACAAAACTTCATCACGCTCGTGAATAGTAATAAGAATCGTGTGAATAAGAATCGTGAATAAGAACTCGTGAATAGTAATCCCGATATAAAAAAGTTTCAAATTTGATAAAAGTTCAAACCAATATTTCGCATAATGATATCAAGAAATAATATCATTTACGAAGAAAATAATCTCCTTTACCTCGTAAAAAGAATAAGATTTCCGACCGAATATCGATATAAGGCTAAAAAGAACTTCCACCGTAGATAGTAATACTCAAGTACTAAAATACTCACAAAAAATACGCCGATATATGTAGAGAAAAGAGAGAGAAATCATTAGTTTCGTGTGATTTTCAATTCTAACCCAAGACCCTATTTATAGAAAACGCTAAATACCAAAGTTAGAAAATTTAATATAATAATATTATTATTATTCCACAACTTCCTACGCACACTCATTAAATCCAACATCACCCATCTACTCAAATAAAAACAACAAAAACATTTTTGTTAATTAAAACAATTAAAACTTCCAAAATTAATTATTTCTAACTTCGTAACTTCAATAATTCATAATAAATAGCCCTTTTTCGTAAAAATTCAATCTCACTAATTTTTATAGGAAATTCAATTCTCAACAACTTTACGTAAGAGAGTTTTTCCAAAATTAAACCGAAATCGACCAAATCAACATACGGATTTATTTTACAAAGCTATAATTAAATTTCACTCAAGAAATGGGGTCTATCGACATGTTTAACATGTTTTAAACAACTTTTGCAACAAAAATATTCTTCCTCCTCATATACTCATATATACCACATTCATTGTAAAATATCACCATTATTATATTATTAAAATATAATAATAAATTATTTTATCGTAAAAGATAAAATATCAATTTTCAACAATTGTCATTTTAAAAAAATTCTCCATCTATATCCACATAAAATGAATATTTTCCTTATCATATAAATCAATAATTAATTATTCACAAATAATATTACGTAATCACAATAATGACAACGAGACAGCTCCAGTGAAAGAGGCGCTTCCAATAAGGATTTCTCCTTATCGCGCAATTAGTGACCAAACCTCTCCTGTATGTAACTTTCTGTACATCGCCAATAATGTTATCTAATAAAATTATTTAGATAATATGAATTATTGCTTCGATAATGGAAAATAATCGTAGTGACAATTATTAAAACAACAATAATATAAAATATCAACGCAAAGAATTATCGAATCAATAAAATATCGAATAAGAATTATCGTGAATAATTATCGAAAGTAAGGCCTTCTTATATAAGAATCAATAATTGGTGCAATACCGCAAGCCATCGCGGCAACAACACGACATCGTATTATAACCACCGGCATTCCAACAAAGGTTAATTCAGAATAACTACGCCGTATTTATAAAAACTCATTTTTTGTCGCTTTTTCATCCGACAGCTTATTCTCAAGTATGGGCCCACTAACGGTCGTACCATCGCATTTAATATTCCCCGGCGTAAAGAATATTCCACTTTACCAAACGAATATTCCCGATAGAATGAGTATTTTATAACCACTGCAGATATTTTGAATTTTTTTTTCATATATCACCCTTAACTTTAACTTTTATCAATTTAACCATTTACTGAATAGTAATTATAAGAAAAATTGAATACTTTTATTTCATAAAATTCGGGGTCTTACAGATTCCAAGAGATTCAAGCTTCCAAGTCCAGCAAGAGGTCTCAGCTCCCAAGTTTAAAGTCCAAAAAGAGTCCCTTCCTTTATAGAATGGAAAGGGTATTTATAGAGTTTCCTGGAACTTAAATATATAGCACATGTCAGGCACATGTCTTTAGGGAAATTCCAGAAATATCCTTTAGTCATTAGAATAATACCCATATCGTCCTGTCCTTCTAGCCACCAATCCAATCCCTTAATCAATTCTCAAACGAGCTACCTCCACGAGCCTTTTGCCCTGGACCCATCAAGCTTCTTTCGTTCAAGATATTTATTTTTCGCTTTTCCGCCTTCATTCAATTAGGTCATACGACGGGCTTTTAACTTGTGGAAGCTAGGGGGTCATACGACCCCAACTCTAGAATCAAGTATGTTAATATTAGTTAAACTTGATCTTTGTTATGAGATGATATAAATTTATTTGCTTCCTTATGTCCTTAATTCCACCTATAATAAATTAACAATATTACTATAACATAAAATAATTTTAAATAAGTTTGATGATTAATTACTTAATATTACACTTATTTGTATTATCGACTTTAATATATCATACCTTAGTATCAATTTTTGTAAATCATGAGAACGAAGTTAATTCATTTTCTTCTTTGAATGGCTCCTTTCAAATTGTCTCTAAAAAAGATGACCAAAACCACAATATAATGTTTTGAATATATAATATTATTATTTGTAAGTTATCTATAAAATAACTAATCAACACTAAAAAATTAAAAGTCTGATTAATAGTTCCGTAATTCGGGAGAAATTAATATATATATATATATATATATATATATATATAGAGAGAGAGAGAGAGAGAGAGACTCACAACTCAAAGGTTGACAATAGTTATAATAGGATGTTGTGAAATAATATAAATGGACAAAATGAATTTGAAAGAAACACTCCAAGCGTCAATAAATAATTTTTTTTTGCTGATATATTTTGACCCCCTCTAAAAATCTTATGGTTCCGCAACTGGTCATAAAACCCCTAATTTATATATTTAATGATGTCGTGAAACCCTAATTGTGCATTTAATTCAATTAGGCCATGTAAACCTTAATTTGCACTTGCACCCACACAAATGAATTCATACAAAACGATATATATATATATATATATATAAAAAATAATGTTGATTTGCTTTCCCCCCAAAAATATATAGTAGGATTAAAAAGGAAACTTAATGGGAGTAGCAGAGTGGCCCTACAACAAAAAGGGTTATTTCCAATGAAATATTCCATCGGTGATAAGCATTTTTCGTTGATTTTAACCTTATTTTCGATTTTTAATATTCTATCAGATATAAAGTTAGGTCGAAATTAAGTCCGCCGATCTTTCAATGGGATACTTAATATCGATTTTGACTTATCTCGATCAATATTCAATGGGTTAATATATATCCGACCGAACTCTTCTATCGAGGATAACCATGACACGTAAAAACAAGGATACGGGAGAAATGGAGAGGAGAGATTGCAGGAGAGTCGAGAGGAAATGAGAGAAATGAGACGCTACCGAAAAAAGATGATACTAATTAGGTTTTTAATTATTTCGATTTTAATAGCCGCTTAATTACTTCCTCGAATTACCTTTATTCCGGACGTAAAATTCCTCTCGAAATTAACTAGCATTCCGTCAAGATGTGGTTCACTACCGTGGGAAACTTGGCGCCAATGAGGGTAGTATATGTCCGACGTAAATTCTGCTTGATAAGCTTATTTATGAGGAACTTATCTTCACTTTAAAACTTCCGTCAGATATAGGCTTACTTCGACATAATTCAACTGGCCGAGACTAATTCCGTCAAGATAAGGGTTTTTCTTGTAGTGCCAAATACGCTGCCGTTTTGAATCTTGATACATAGCTCATGAGAGTTGAGTGGGCAGGATTATAAGAATTAATTCTGGCAAAATGATGATGATGAGGGTTGAAGTTGCAATAAATGTATTGTACAACTAATTAACTAAAGAAGAATTGAAATTGAAATAGGAGGAACTGTTTTTGTACACATGCAGCTAGAACTGGCTAATCCTTAACTACTCATCGATCGTGTTTCCTAAACAAGGCTAGGGTTAAAAATATTCCAGAATATCAATAAAATTAATTAAAAACCATAAAAAAATTCAGTTGGGGGGTGGGGTGGGGCTTAATTAACCTAGCTAGCTAGCTAAGATGGGGTTTAATTAATATCTATCTAAGTTGATCACAAAAAAGAAGTTCTTTTTGGATCTCCAATGGGAGCTTGCATGTTTATATTAATTAATTAATTAATTAATTAAAGCTGAATATATATATATATATATATATATATATATATATATATATATATATATATATATATATATATTTTTTAGTTTCACTCATTATTCAATTATCCGAACCATTTCATTTATTATTAATGACTGCATGATTTGGTTGCTATATAACTGTCGCCTATACTTTTTAATGACGCCATATGTCATCTGGTCGCTAAAAGATAGATTTACTTTATTGTATTTAATCGAACTATCGCCATTCGGCTGCCAGCTAAGCCGAATGAAATTTTGGAGAATGGATAACGCGCGAGCTAAGATTCTGACCAGATATATATCTCTACTACCAGTCAACCAGCCAACCAGCTAGCTAGCTTGAGTTGATGATGTTGTTCCATTGCTTATGACCCGGAGCCCACTTTGGGCATTTGGGACTGAAGTTGCTAGACACAACCCTGTAGTTCAAAAGCTCAACAATAGGCTCAAATTTCACGCACCGGGGAGTCTTGTACTGGTTAATTGAGGCGCCTAAGCTAATGGCGTAATCCATAAGCTTATCAAAAGTCCCAGATTCCACAATTTTGATCTCAAGGGGACCGATGGATTTGTCCGCCACACGCCCTTGGCGGTACACACTGTTGAGGGACTCTTCAATGGCAAGGCAACAATCCTCAAAAACAGATGGAGGAACCGGAATTGATCCATTCACATTTAGCTCCCAGAAAAGGACATAGTGGCCCGGAATTGTGGATGTGTCTGCATAGCTTGTGTACTCGATTAGCGTGGCATCGAAAGGCATTAAATGGTTGACCGACTTCTTTACCGCGTTTTGGAGCTCAACTTCATCAGTTTTGTCCGAGTCTATGCTGAGAACCACATTTTTCCTGCAAATGAAGTTGAATTGGGGTGCCTTATTCTTGAATCCAGCAACTCTAAGCACATCTCCAACTCTATATCTATAAAGCCCCGCAAAAAAGTAGTACCCATATATATTTTTATATTTATATTTATGTAATAATGAGACCAAATTTTAATTTGTTAAATGACTAAAATACAATTTGAACCCCAAATTTTACTTTTTATTTACGTTTGCACCCCAAACTTAAAAAGGTGTTTCAAGATACCCTAAACTTTATTATATGTAATAAAACGCACACTTTCTTCTTAACTTAACCTAATAAAAATGACCGACTAAGCGCAGAATAAAAGTTTGGGGTAAACCGTAATAGCTTAAAAAAATTAAACTTTTTAACAATTTTTTTAAACTGTTATAAATTTTTTTAAAACAAACTAAAATTTTTAACAAATTTTTTTTTTAAACAAAATAAATTTTTAAACTGTTTTTAACAAAAAAAATTTAAACTGTTATGAATTTTTTTTAAAACAAAATAAATTTTTTAACAAATTTTTTATTCTGTTTAAATTGTTTAAAAAAATTGTTAAAAACTGTTATAAATGTTTTTTTAATTTTTTGTTAAAAAAATTGTTAAAAACACAGTTTAAATTGTTTTTGTTAAAAACATTTTAAAATTTTTTTGTTAAAAAGTTAATTTTTTTTGCTAAAAACAGTTAAAAAATTCATTTTGTTTTAAAAAAATGTATAACAGTTTTAAAAAAATTATAAACAGTCTAAAAAAAATTGTTAAAAACAGTTTAGAAAAAATTGCTAAAAGCAGTAAAATAATTTATTTTGTTTAAATTTTTTTTATAACAGTTAAAAATTTTTCTATAACAGTTTAAAAAAAAATTGTTAAAAACAGTTTAAAAAATACTTATATAATAGTTTAAAAATTTTTTTGTTAAAAACAGTTTAAAAAAAATTTAAAAAAAAAAGTATTTTGTTTTAAAAAAAAATTTAATAGTTTAAAATTTTTTTTGTTAAAAATTGTTAAAAAAGTTATTTTGTTTTAAAAAAAATTATAACAGTTTAAAACAAAATTTGTTAAAATAGTTTTAAATTTTTTTGTTAAAAACAGTTAAAATTTTTTATTTTGTTTTTCAAAAAAATTATAACAGTTTAAAAAAAATTATTTTTGAATTGTATGGTAATTGTATGCTAACTATTTTAAAATTCTGTTTTTAAAAATTTTATAATTAAAATTATTTTATTTTATTTAAAATTAATTATTTTTGCCAATTTTAAGATATCACATAATTTGTACCCAAAACTTTTGTTATCACTTTTAGCCGGGCCACTTTTGACCGTTAAATGAAGAAAATGCATTTTGTTACGATAACGAAAGCCAAAACAGATTTACGCACCTTTTTAAGTTTGGGGTGCAAACGAAATAGAAATTAAAGTTTGGGGTCCAAGTTGTATTTTAGTCTTGTTAAATTAATTCTTGGACCCGACCTAGCTAGCTACTAATTTCATAACATGAAAATTTTCTTGCATAACTTAATTATTACCAGCATAAGTGGTGACAACAAGCTCGTATTCTTCTCCTAGCTTAACATCTGCGAGATCAACCAATTCCTCCTTGTCATTGAGGGATTTGGGCACGGTAATGGAATTTGTGACGGTACCATTTTTGTTTCTATGGACATGCAAGAATTCAAAATAGGCCATTGTTGGAATGAGGGTATAAGAGACTTCAATAAGCTTGCAAAGAGGGTTGAGATTGACACCAAAATAGCACTCTGAAGAAGCATACATGGTGCACACAAGAGGGAGCCCATTGCTATAGTAATCAAGGGTGGGTATATATTGCGACATAGTCCCCGTCACAATAACATCAATATACTTGGTATTAGGCCACAGCCTGGTTATGATCCCTTGCCATGACTTTTTGCTGCATTCGGCCTCGATGAAATCCGCTAATTTTGTGTCTGGTTTGAGGATTTTCATGACCGATTCTCTCGCCGACGGGTCAGTGATTTCGGAGTTGAGAGTTCCGGTTCGGATGTCGTTACAGAGAATGGACCAGTGCTTTTCAAGGAAGCGGATGGCTCGGATGAAGCCGGAGGCGAAAACAGCTCCGACCCTGAGGACTTCCTTGTTAAGGCAAAGGCCACAAAGCATTTGGGAGTACATGCTTTGATATGAATCCGGGCAGCGAATGGTTTGATTGGGGCTAGTGTAGTTTGTGTAGGGGTCATATGGCCTGTTCTTGAAATGGGAACTTTTGTAGTAACTGGTTAAAACGGGACGAGCAACAAGGCCACTGGGAGTCTTAGCCTCAGATTTAATGAATAAGAAATACATTCCTTTGCCTTTGTCTAAACCGGGAACAGACTTGCTCATCACAGGCATCAAAAGACTATACAGCAATGATCTTCTCTCAAGCTCTTCTTCAATGGTGGGCATCAGTTTTCTCTCCTCCAGATGTCCCAGAGCTGTCACATATATTTATAAATATATAAACATTTCATGAATTAATTCACAGCATAAAAAGAAGAGAAGGGCAATTAAGATTGATTTTAATATTAGTAGTGCTAGAATTAATGTGTGTGTATATATATAGAGGGATAGAGAGGGAGGGAGGGGGAGAGAGAGAAGATATGGTTTAAATGAAATCAATAGAAAGTGGCGACCTTGTTAAGAACTCTGAAATGGGGTGGGAGCAAAGGATGGGGGATTTGTCACCATTAGCGATACGGTTGATATCAGGCTGCAAATCCTCATATTTGATGACGGGCATGATTTTTTTGAAAGAGTGTCGGTCAGTGTGGCCAGCAAGGCCGTGGCGCTACAGGTACTCGACGTGGGCACTGCGAGACAGGATTTCGGCAAGTACGCGTTGCTGAATTTCATCGGGGTTCGAGGTAACATCTTCAATAAATTGAAGAGCCTTCTTATTTCTTTCTGTAACGCTAGAGTCCGCGACCACCTTCTTTGGAGCCTCGGTCATTCCTTTTTCTTTGATTTCAGGTGGTGAGTACTAGTTATATCAGAGAGAGAGAAGAGAAATATTTATGGGAGATGATATATTGGGGAGATTGAGCTCAGAGAGAGAGAGAGAGAGAGAGAGAGAGAAATGTAGAAATGTTTTGGGCTTGTGGGGAGGAAGGAAGAGTGAGGGGTTCTTTAAATAGAAGAAAACAAATAAAGGAAGCTGGCCGGCCTGTGGTCCACATTATAGAGTTTCTCAAATTTAACTGCAAAATGGGTTACTCGTAATTTATTTGACCTTCACTGGCAATTAATTCTTTTCCTTCTCAGACCATGAATTTCTCACCCCAATTACATAAACTTTTCATGCCATACTTTTCTAAGTTATTAGCAACGTACCTCTCTATATATATCCCGTATTTCAATGAGAGAAAGTCAATTAAAACGAATCGATTGAGGATGATTTTAGCTTTTTCGTCGCTATAACATAAAAAACCAATCTTTTACGCTTATAAATAACGTAAAAAACCGTCATATATATAATCAATTGCTTTAGTTCTGGTAGCGACTCGGTATATATATATATATATATATATATATATATATATATATATATATATATATATATAGAGTTTCTTCCATAAGAATCCTGTTATGCGATGCAACACCCCTTTTGAATCGCTGATAAACTTATCGGAAGGCCGAGATCAAACATAATATACCCAAATAAATAAATTTGACTTAGCTTTTTATTTTAATACGAGTGACCCCACCATACCAACACGTTGTCACTTGTTTAACTAAAACGAATTTTTAATATTAATATCACGACCGTATAAACAAATTTGTACTTTATTGTATAAAAAAAAAAAAAAAAAATTTCAACCGTAAAGAGCCTTCTTCCTAAGCATACAAAAAAAAAAAAAAAAAAATCCTAACTGTAAGAGCCTCTACCGCCATAAAAAAAAAAAATAAAACCGTAAGAGCTCTTATATTATTATAAAAAAAAAAAAAAAATACAAACCTGATAAATTTTCTTACTACTATAAAAAAAATCACTAACAAATATTTGTTATAATAACAAATATTTTATTATAAAATATTTTATAATAACAAATGTTTTATAATATATTTTATAACAAAATAAAATATTTGTTATAAAATATTTGTTTTTATAAAACATTTTATAACAAATGTTTTTATTTTGTTATAAAATATTTGTTTTTATAAAACATTTGTTATAAAATATTTGTTTTTATAAAACATTTGTTATAAAAATATTTGTTTTATAAAACATTTTTTTTTATTTTCTACTTACCAAAATAAAAAAAAAATGTTTTATTAAAATAAATATTTTATAAAAATGTTTTTAATTTTGTTATAAATATAAATAAAATATTTGTTATAAAATATTTGTTTTTATAAATATTTTTTTATTTTCTACTACTTAAAAATAAATAAAAATGTTTTATAAAAACAAATATTTTATAACAAATGTTTTTATAATATATTTTATAACAAAATAAAAACATTTTTTATAAAATAAACAAACATTTGCTATATTTTATAACAAAATAAAAACATTTGTTTTATAAAACAAACATTTGCTATGGATTTTTTTTTTTTTTTTTTCTTTGTAGTCGTAAAGAGGCCTTACTACCGACATTTTTTTTTTTTTTTTTTTTTTTTTTTTTTAGTTTTTAGAGAGGCCTTACTATTGGATTTTTTTATTTTTTATTTTTTGTGTTTCTAAGAGGCTCTTACTTGGTTGAATTTTTTTTTTTTTTTTTACGTTTCTAGAAGTCGCACTTATCAGATTATTTAATATTAAAAATTCATTTTAATTAAACAAACCGACAACATGTCGACTATCAGGGGTCCTCATATTAAAATAAAAGCTAAGATGTTGTTACTACCGGTATATTTATGTTTCAATCTCACCTTCCAATAAGTTTATCAACTATTCTAAAAAAAGGTTTACAGATAAAGACTCCATAAAGAACCTGCCATATGGAAGGGTTTCCATATATATATATATATATATATATATATATATATATCTTGCATATATGGACGCATTTTGTATATCAACATCCATCGCTGAAAAGTAAAGGCTACGTATAAATTAATCGGGGATAAATCACTTTTTGGTCACCGTATTAGCGTCCGATTTTTATCAGAAGCATTATCGAATTTGTTTTTGTTACAATCAAATAAATGTACTTTCAAAATTACAAATGGTTATTCCGCTCGATTTCATTCAAAAATTTGACGTAAAATATCGAACGCGTGCATATTTGTAAGACCCCAACTTATTATTAATGAAATTTAATTTTCTATTTATTATTTTGAAATAAGAAGGGTTGATTTGATTAATGTGGATAGTTATGGGTAAAATACGCAAATATTTCAAATAAGCAAGTGGTTATAAAATATTCATCATTGTCATTTTAATATTCGTTTGGTCGAGGAATATTCGCATCGCTTGTGAATATTCGTATTTACTGGCGTAGCCATGTGGGCCCCATAACTGAAAAGCGATTCGACGAAGAAACGACAAATATAAGTTGTTTAAAAATAATCTGCCAGTAGTTATTAGTATCAAGTAATACTTGTTAAAATACTTTGTGGTTAAAACACGTGAAAGACACCAGATTGCACCAATTATCGATTCTTACGTAGTTAAGCACACTACTCAATAATGGTTACAGAATTACTCGCTCATTATTTTATTTTATCGATTTAATAATTGTCATATTGATATTTTATATCGCTATTGTTTCAATAATTGTCATTACAAAGTATTTTTCATTATCGAAGCAATAATTCATATTATCCTCGAATATTATTATTAGATAACATTATCGCAGAAATGTCTAGAAAGTTCGCTCTAAGAGAGGTTCGGCCACCTAATCAGGCGCCAAGAGAAGAGAAATTTTATCGAAAGCCCTCTTTCCTTTGAACTACCGCATTGTCAATATCAGATTCTCAGAATATTATTTGTGAATAATTAATTATTGATTCATATGATGAGAAAAAATATTGATTTTATGTTCATATAGATGGAGAAAATTTTTAATGTGACAATTGTTGAAAATTGAAATTTTATCTTTTCTCGATAAAATAATTCATTTAAATATATTATTATATTTTTAAAAATATAATAATGGTGATATTTTTAAAACGAATGTGGGATATATGAGATACGAGGAGGAAGAGTATTTTTGTCAGTAATAAATGTTTAAAACATGTTAAATATGTTCATGACCCCATTTATCGATCGAAAATTGATTATAAATTGTAAAATCACCCGCTTATGGATTTCTATTAATTTTGTTTTGGAATTTGGAAAACTTTCTTCCTGCAAAGTTGTAGAGAATTGAATTTCCTATAAAAACTCAAGAGATTCAAATTTTCTGAAAAAGGCTATTTATTGTGAATTATCAAGTTCCTAGAGTTCAAATAATTAATTTTGGAAGTTTTAATTGTTTAAAATAACAAAAATGTTTTTGTGGTTGGTCAGTGGGCACATGTGTTGCAAAATAAGCTGAAATCAGAATTTCCAAGTTTATGATGATTTATATAAATTTATTAATATTATATTAAATTTTTCGCTTTTGGTGTTCTAAGAATTTCCTATAAATAGGGTGCTTAGGTTAGAATTGAAATTACACCGTAAACTCAAGTTTTCTCTCTATATTATCGAACGATTCTTGTGAGTATTTTGAGTATATTTTGAGTATTGCTATACTAAGCAAGTTCAAGTCATAAATTTATATCCTGGTTTCAAATTAAGTACCGATCTTTCGAGGTAAGGGATATTTTTTTCAATGATATTATTTCTTCAATATCATTATGTCAAATATCGATCCAAGTTTTTATCAAATTTGGAACTTTTGGTGTCTGAGTTACTATTCACGATACTCAAGACTATTCACGATAATGCATACACTTATTCACGTATCACGACACTATTCATCAAAATGAAAATTTTTCTTTTCGTCCTAAAAATATTTATTCTGATACTAGATTTTTGATCAGATCCATGTTTTGATCATTCTTGAATTTTACACCACTACGATTATTTTTGAGGTATTGTTGATATGGATAAAACAAAGTACTAATCCTTAATCCTTAATCCTCGCTTGTTTTGCTTTCACCGATTCGCTTCTTAAAAATATTTTTCATTATCCCTACCTTAAATGATGATATTATTGAATATCTTCGGCCCGTAGTGCAAGATGAATGATTTTCGATGCATATCTTCGGCCCGTAGTAAAAGATGAACAGTGTTTTTGTAGATGAACACGACTAACTCATGAATATCTTTAAATTGTAGTGCAAAGATGAATATTTGATTCCGTATGTATATTGATTGATGTTACGTGGATAAAAGATAGACGATGAACTTTTAAATTTATACATAGTAAGATAGTAGTTTGATTCTCTACTTAACTCTTCTAATGAATTATTATTTCCGCGCGAATATCGATTTAAAACTTGTTGTCTATCAGATTCTATTAGATTTTTTCCCGTGAAGACTAACAATAATTTGTTGTATATTATCTTAGTCATAATATTCTTTATCAAGCTACTAGTTGAGCTCACCCTTTTCCTTTTTTGTTCCATTTTTCTCGTGAGGCTAGAATATAATGGAGTACTAGCCTGGGGTATGGAACGAAGGTTCTAGAGAGTTGTTTAGTAGTCCTCACCATTTTGTAAAATAATGTATCAATAAATGTGATGAGGATTTATTTGAGTATAGATATTGTCTGTAAGATAATATTTGTATTCAAACTCACGCTTTATCGTTGTAATAATAAAGTTGTAATTGTTTCGCACATTATTGACAACTCGTAATGGGTCATGATACCTATTTTGGGGGGCGCCATAGCTTGGTATCGTGAGTTAGGATACGATCTCCAAGTGAGATCTGGGAATAGAACTAGAGGGAGAGACGAAAATCCTTCTCGCTAAAGTGTCCTACCTAAGCTTATTTGTTAGTTGGTCAAGATATAGGGATATTATGTGATATATTGATTTCTTTAATTAACCCTTGTTTTACGATGAAGATTTGAGAATGTCGATCGAGAATATTAACAATGGAAATGAGACCGTGAGACGCTCAGACTCACCAACGAGGAGAACGCGTCTAACAGTCGGCAATGTTCCTCCCGCGAACAACACCAACCGAAAGCGTATGATGAACGAGGATGTTTAGAAGCTTTTTCAAGCGCTCATGCAAAATCAAACGAGGAAACTTCAGGTTCAAAATACAGAGGAAATGATAGCAATTCACCAAGTTGTCACAACCAAGCAATTCAAAGAGTTGGGACCACCTGAATTTAAGGGAAAGCCGATCCGATCACGGCGTAAAACACGGGTCAAGCAAATTTTCAAGATATTCGATGTCTTGGGATGTACTTGGAGGAACAGGTTCCATTCGCCACCTTTATGTTTCGTGGTGGCGAGGCGGATCTACTAGCTGGGAGTCAGGAAGCGCACCCATCCAAATTGCAAGACTCAAAGATGTCTTGGGAGACGTTTGAAAACTATTTAATGACAAATACTTTCCGAAAGTGTTCATTATACGGGCCGAAGCCGGAGTTCATCGATTAGAATAAAACAACACGACGGTTGTCTCAAGACGAGGCAAAGTTTGCAGAGTTATCCAAAGTTCAGACTTCATTTGGTGGAGAATGAGGAACGATGACGCAGATGTTTCTTAGAGGTTTGAAACCCTAGATGATACGCCAAGATCTCTCATTTCTCATAAATTTTCTCTATATTCAGAGATGTTGTTAATGTGGCTCAATTGTTAGAAGCGAGATAACGAGTATGCTCAACCGAGGGACCATAACCGTGGATCATACCGTATGTAAAGAACAATGTAATAACGATAACCAAATGAGAAAGAAATGACGGACAAAAATGGTAACCACTTTCTGGTGGTAATCATGGCCATGAAAATAAAGAAGTTTAGTCAGAGGAGATTTTAAAAGAGGAGATTTAACAACGACTTATGTGAAGACGACAAAGGTCTTAAGAAGAATCGGGTTCTAAGGGAGGAGAACTAACCACCGGCCATATGCTATAAATGCGGAAAGAGGACATATCACCAAACCGCCCACAACAAATTCAAGGTATGCTATAATTGTGGAAAGGAAGGACATATCGCTTCGAGATCAGACGGTAGAATAAACCTAGTTCAATGGGGACGGTGACTCAAAAGACCGGCCCCTAAAAAATCAAAGTCAACGGCCTCGGAAGAGCGTTTGTTGTGATCGGGTCAAAATGCGAGGAACCCAAACGAGGTGATCACGGGTAAGCTATTTATAAATTCTTGCGTTTATACCTTACTCGATACCGGTACTACCCATTCATTTATCTCTCCCGCTTTGTGCTCAATGTTTAAACTCGACCTGGAGAAATTAGACTTTGACCTATCTCGTGGAAACTCCGTTAGAGAAACTTTCATCACATCCACATGCTTATAAATCTTGTTTGATTCAAGTTGGCACCATCACCCCACCGTCGACCTTATCTCTTTAAAGATACTTCGCTTTTGATGTGATTTTAGGATTGATTGTTAACTACTCATCATGCCAAAATTGATTATTTTCGTAGGTCATAGTTTTTATATTCCTAACCAACCCGTTGTGCGTAATTCAAGTAACTAAACCATTAAAATCAATCACCGCATCATATCTAATCATAAAGCTATTCGCTTATCAAAAACTGATGTCGAGCTTTCTTAGCCCATGTTATGGATTTGAAAAAGACACGCCAAATTTGAATAATATTCCTATTGTTATTAACTTTCCCGACGTATTTCAAAGAACTTCCTGGTTACCCCTAACGTGAAGTTCAATTCTTTATTGATCTTGAACCCGGTACAAAGCCCATTTCTAAAACCCTATATCGAATGGCTCTATTGAACTTCAGAGTTAAAGGTCCAACTACAGAGTTGTTGGACACTCCGCTTTCATTCGCCCCAAGACATCTCCTCGGGTGCTCCTGCTTTATTCAGTAAAGAAGAAAGACGGGAGTATGCGACTTTGTATTGACTATCGGGAATCAACCATGTCACCATCAAGAATAGGTATCCTCTACCTCGTATTGATGACTTGTTTGACCAACATTCTGAGGCACAATTCTTTTCAAAAATCGATCTTCGCTCCGGATATCATCACCAAGATTGTAACCGAGGATATTCCAAAGACCGCTTTCTTAACTTGGTACGGGCATTATGAATTCTTAGTCATGTCTTTCGACCGACTAATGCTCCTCGCTACTTTCATGGATATGATGAACCGAGTATTCAAAGAATATTTGATCGCTTTGTTGTTGTCTTTATTGATGACATCCTCATATATTCCAAAAGTCGTGAAGATCATGAGCACCATTTGAAAGTCGGTATCTAAAGGCTTCGTGAAAACAAACTATATGCCAAATTGAAGAAATGCGAGTTCGGCTTGAGGAAGTAGCATTTCTTGGGCACGTGGTGTCAAAATACATGGAGTATCCGTGGACCCGAAATTGAAGCAATACAAAGTTGGGAGCAACCAAGTCGGCGGACCAAGTACGTAAGCTTTCGGTCTAGCTTGTTATTATCGGAGATTCGTGGAAGGTTTTCTCGAATCGCTACTCCATTAACTCAAATTTAACTCTCAAGGATACAAAATTGCTTTGGGAGCGAAGAATGCGAGAAGAGTTTCCAAGAGCTTAAGAGAGACTTATTTCTAAGACTGTTCTAACAATACCATCCGGTTCTGATGGATTTGTTATCTACAACGATGCTTCGGCAAAGGGGTTAGGATGTGTTCTCATGCAACGTGGGAAAGTCATAGCCTATGCCATGACAACTTAAAGAATATGAGAGGAATTATCCTACTCATGATCTAGAGTTAGCGTGATGCCTTACTTAAAGATACGGAGGCACTATCTATATGGGGAGAAAAAGTGGAGATATATTCGCACCATAAAAGCCTTAATTATTTCTTCACTCAAAAAGAACTCAACGCCGGGCAATGACGTTGTTCGAGCTATCGAAAGATTACGACCACACTATTCAATACCATCCTCGAAAAACGAACGTGGTAAATGACGCGTTGAGTAGAAGATCATATGCAGAATGAGTGCGATGATGTCAAGTATACGCATGAGCCAACTTTAATAGAAAAAGTTAAGGTTGCTCAAGCCACCCAATCTTGAAATGATGCGTATGAAGAAAAAAGTACAAAAGGAGCTATTCCAGGTTTAGAATCGATGAAGAAGGAATACTTCAGTCCACTCTAGACTTTGTGTTCCTAACGACTGATTTAAAGTACAAGATTATGATGGAGGCACACAATACACCATTTGCAATCCATCACACGAAGTACTAAAATGTATCGTGATCTTCGGCATACATTTTGGTGGAACAATATGAAGAGAGAGATTGCAAAGTTTATCTCGATGTGTTTAACTTGTCAACGGTAAAGTGAGCATCTAGTACCTAAGGGTCCGCTGTAACCACTCGAGATTCCGAAATGGAAGTAGGAACACATTACCATGGATTTCACATTGGGTCTTCCTACGCTTTCTCAAGGCATCAATGCTATTTGGGTTATTGTTGATAGATTAACCAAGTCTCGCTTTCATTTCTTGCCGATACGGAGACTTATTCCTCGAACGCCTTGCTAGTATACAGACGTGAATAAGATTGTGAGGTTGAATGGCATGCCCAGATCCATAGTTTCGGATCGTGACCCAAGATTCACTTCAAGATTTTGGGTTAGCTTGCAAAAAAGCTATGGGCACGGATTTATTTATTCGGGTTGCATACCATCCTCAAACCAGACGGACAATCGAGAGGACTATTCAAACTCTTGAAGATCTATTAAGACTCGTGGTCCTGAGACTTCAAGGGCGGAGTTAGGATAAGTATTTACCATCGGTGGAATTCTCCTATAACAATAGCTTATCGAACAAGTATAGGTGTGGCTCCATTTGAAGCATTATACGGACGAAAGTGTCGCTTCCAATATGTTGGGATGAGGTGGGTGAAGCAACATTGTTGGGACCCGAGTTAGTACGTATGACTCACCGAAAAGATCCAAATGATTCGATAACGATACAAATGGCATAAGATCGACAAAAGAGTTATGCGGATCTTCATCGAAAGGACGGGAATTTAGTATAGGGGATCATGTATTGTCATGAAGTCGCTCCACGGAAGGGAGTTACAAGATTTGGGAAGAGAGAAAGCTCAATCCACGCATTTATCGGTCCATTTCAAATTCTTGACCGAGTAGGAAATGTAGCTTATGACTGCTGCTACCTCCGAAAGTATGTCTCGTGTTCATAATGTGTTTCACATATCATATTTCGTAAATATGTGAAAGACCCGAATCACGCTATAGAGTTAGAACCCTAGACGAGATAGCCAAGACTTAACGATGAGGAGGTACCACCAAAATCTTGGATAGAAGGAGCATGTCCCACGCTAAGAAAGGTCATACCACAAGTTAAAGTTTTGTGGAGGAATCATGCTATAGAGGAAATGACACGGAATTGAAAACGAAAATGAAAGCGAGGTATCCTCACCTTTTCAAACATCAGTACGTCGTCAATTTCGAGGACGAAAATTTCATAAGGAGGGAGGTCAGAAGACCCCAACTTATTATTAATGAAATTTAATTTTCTCTATTTATTATTTTGAAATAGTAAGGTGATTTGATTAATGTGGATAGTTATGGGTAAAATACGCAAATATTTCAAAATAAGCAAGTGGTTATAAAATATTCATTGTTGTTTGGGAATATTCGTTTGGTCGAGGAATATTCAGACTGCTTTGTCGGGGAATATTCGTATTTACGGCCAGAGTGAGCCGTGTATGGGCCCCATAACTGAAAGCGATTGGATGAAGAAAACGAAAAATATAAGTTGTTTAAAAATAACTAGCTGTAGTTATTTACTATTAATATTTTAAAATACTCGCATGGTTAAAACACAAAGAAGACTTTCAGATTGCACCAATTATTGATTCTTACGTAGAAGGCACTACTCAATAATGGTTACTGTGAATTAATGCTCAAAGATTTTATTTTATCGATTTAATAATTGTCATATTGATATTTTATATCGATGTTGTTTCAATAATTGTCATTACACAAGATTTTTTCATTATCGAAGCTAATAATTCATATTATCCTAATAATATTATTAGATAACATTATTGGCAATGTCTAGAAAGTTCTCGCTCTAAGGAGAGGTTTGGTCACCTAATTGCGCCAAGAGTTAGGAGAAATTCTTATTGAAAGCCCTCTTTTCTGAAACCTAGCTTAGTCATTAATATCAGTGATTCAGTAATATTATTTGTGAATAATTAATTATTGATTCATATGATGAGAAAAATATTGATTTTATGTGGATATAGATGGAGAAAATTTTTAATATGACAATTGTTGAAAATTGAAATTTTATCTTTTTCCGATAAAATAATTCATTTAAATATATTATTATATTTTTAATAATATAATAATGGTGATATTTTTACAACGAATGTGGGATATATGAGTATACGAGAAGGAAGAGTATTTTTGTTGCAATAAATGTTTAAAACATGTTAAACATGCTCAATGGACCCCATTTATCGATCAAAATTGATTATAGCTATAAAATCACCCGCTTATGGATTTCTTGATCAATTTCATTTGAATTTGGAAAAACTTTCTTCCGTGAAAGTTGTAGAGAATTGAATTTCCTATAAAAATTCGCGAGATTCAATTTTCTGAAAAAGGCTATTTATTGTGAATTATCAAGTTCAAGTTCAAATAATTGATTTTGGAAGTTTTAATTGTTTAAAATAACAAAACGTTTTTGTGGTTGGTTGGTGGGCACATGTATTACAAAATATGTCAAATCAATTTCCAGATTTATGTATGATTTATATAAATTTATTAATATTATATTAAATTTTCGCTTTGGTGTTCTAAGCATTTTCTATAAATAGTGGTGCTTAGTTAAATTGAAAATTACACCGTAAACTCCAAGTTTTCTCTCTATATTATCGAGCGTATTCTTGTGAGTATTTTGAGTATTGCTATACTATGCAAGTTCAAGTCATAGCTTTATCCTGTTTTAAATTTAGAATATCAGATCTTTCGAGGTAAGGATATTTTTTTTCAGAATGATATTATTTCTTCAATATCATTATGTTTAAATATCGATCTGAAGTTTTATCAAATTTGGAACTTTTGGTGTCTGAAAGTTACTATTCACGATACCAAGACTATTCATGTATACTTACACTATTCACTTAATATGATCGTTAATTATTCATCGAAAAATGAAAATTTTCCTTTTCGTCCTCAAAATATTTATTCGGATACTAGATTTGATTGTATCCATGTTTTGATCATTCTTGAATTTTATACCACTATGATTATTTTTGAGGTATTGTTGGACATGGATAAAACAAAGTACGAATCCTTAATCCTTAATCCTTAATCCTTGTCATTTTGTTTCACCGGATTCGCTTTCTTTAAAATATATTTTCATTATCCCTACCTTAAATGATGATATTATTGAATATCTTTAGGCTCAGAAGGCTAAGATGAATGATTTCGATGAATATCTTTTGGCAGTAGTAAAGATGAATGTGTTTAGATGAACATACTAATCGATGAATATCTTTCGGCATGTAGAAAAGAAAGATGAATATTTGATTCCGTATGTATATTGATGGATGTTACGGGATAAAAGATAGACGATGAACTTTTAAATTCATACATGTAAGATAGTAGTTTGCATTCTCTACTTAACTCTTCTAATGAATTATTATTTTCAACTAAATATTGATTTAAAACTTGTTGTCTATTGTATTCTATTAGATTTTTTTCCTATCAAGACTAACGATAATTCATCAGATATTATCTTAGTCATAATATTCTTTACTGTGGTAGTTGAGCTCACCCTTTTCATTTTTGTTCCATTTTTCTTGTGGAGGCGAGAATATAAGCATGACGAGTGGGGGTATGGAATGAAGAGAGTTGCTTAGAGTCCTCACCATTTTGTAAAATAATGTATCAAATGAAAATTATTCGAGTATAGTCCTCACCATTTTTGTAAAATAATGTATCAAAGTGAAAATTTATTTGAGTATAGATATTTTTGGGGGCCAGAATTAACCCGTTATTTTTTTTCTTAAAAAATATGTGCTAACGAAAACTTCAAAAAGCCACTGTAATTCAACTATCTATTATGTTAGAATTTATGTAATAATAATAAAGTTGAAGATAGTTAATAATTTGTAATACATTGTAATGTAATAATAACTCGTAATAATTATTATGTATACCTTTTAAATATTTTTATAATGAGAATTTCGGATCATTATATAATATAGACGTGCAAGATCAACTCATTCTTATTCTTTCTATGTCTTATTCTCTTCAAGAAAATGTAGTTATACGCCACCCATCTTGGTCGCCAACTCATAGACAGGACTCCCCAAACTGCCGGTAGATATTACAAACCTTATATTCCAAAAAAAGCCACTGTAATTCAACCATCTATTATGTTAGAATTACTTACGAATAAATATTTAAACCACCTATCATCGCTCATACGATATATAAGCTATAATAATAATTGTAATAATTGTAATAATAATAATAATTGTATAATTATTATTATAATAATAATAATAATAATAAATTTTAAATAATAATAATTAATGTAATAATAATTAAAATTTTAAATATTATTATAAATGAGAATTTTGATCATTATATAATGAGAAAAACTTTAGATCGTGCAAGATCAACTCATTCTAATGCAATTTTGGTTCTATGTCCCCACAATAATTTCCTTCTTATCAGGACGCTCTAAAAATAGGTATACGTCACCTATCTTCGCCATAATAATGTATCCTATTAACTTACTTACTGCTACTCCATTTTAATACTGGTGATTGAATACAAATATTTCACTAGATATTATACAAACTCAAAAGGAGTCCTCAATTATTATCACAAGATTTCAGAATCAAATAGGATTACTAAGATCCTCGCGACCAAATTATTCATTATTTATATTCTCATTTCAAGAAAGAAGAAATATTAAACCGAGATAATGCGTAATAAATTATCATTAAGTTTAACTAAAATATAATGAACCAAGTTTAACTCAAATGAATCATCCAAAAGAGTCAAGAGAAAATAAAATATACTATCTTTTATGATTTAAAAGGTTTTTCATCATCGTTATAAATGAGACTCAAATTTTAATAAATATTCCACATCATCGAATCACCCCTCGCACTACTACGCCAAGGATATTCTTTAGTATCACGACCACAATTATTCACGCACCACGCCCAAGCATATCAGGTATTCATTAATGGTCATGATCATGCCAACAATCATCAATGCACTACGGGCCAACGAGGATTTTACCACATCATTTGTAACATTACCACGATTACACCGAATAGTCTTCGTTTCATAATCATACCAAGTCCATCTACGCACTACAGTGCCATGTATGACTTTCAACATAATATAAACATGAGGATGATGACAATGATATAAGAATTCAATAAAACAAGTTCAAGAATTAAGTTATTTAGAACTAATAACGCCCAAATTGTCAACATGATAACGCTTAGAGTAAAATTCAAGAATATCGGTAAGAATATTTCCATGAAAGGATATCGGACGAAGCGCAAATATCAAGGATATTCCACTAATTTCATGGAGTATATAAGTCAAAGTTTTAACAAATCGGGTATAATAAAGAATGGAATAACAAAAGAAATCACCATGCGCGATAGATCAAGACATGCGGTGTTATTCCAATGTAATAATAAATAATCTTTAATCAGTCCAAATAGAAACGCATGCATGTGATATTCCAACAGATAATAAAGAATGGAACCAGTCCCACGTAAAAACACGCAGCATGTGATGTTCCAATGTAATAATAATAAAGATGGAACTAGTCCGTGTAAAACACATGCATGTGATGTTCCAATGTAATAATAATAAAGATTTTAACCAGTCCTGTAAAACACACGCATGTGATGTTCCAATGTAATAATAATAAAGATTTTAACCAGTCCTGTAAAACACATGCATGTGATGTTCCAAATGTAATAATAATAAAGATTTTTAACCAGTCCAAATAGAAAACACACGCATGTGATGTTCCAATGTAATAATAATAAAGATTTTAACCAGTCCCGCCAAAAACACATGCATGTGATGTTCCAAATGTATCAAGAATAAAATCGAACCAGTCCAAAATAGCAAAAACACATGCATGTGATTTTCCAATGTAATAATAATAAAGATTAAACTGTGTGTCACCAAGTTCTAATGTATAGGTAAACCAACGATACAAGTTATTCCAATGTAATAATTTGTCACAATGGAATAACAACAGCTTTCTTCCATTGAATAAGAAAGAATAACACCCCTTTACTTTTGGTAGAGATTGAATATCGCAGAGGTAAGAATAAAATACTCTTCTTCTTCTCTCTTATTCTCTCTATACTTTCTCTCTCTATAAGCTTGAATGAATTCGTGAAAAATAATGAAGGAACGAGCTTTTCTATTTATAAAAACTGAGGGTGGCTCTTGGTCTTAACGGCGGTCAAAATGACTTTGTAATATCAAGAGACAACTACTATTCATGAAGGGTAATTAACCCTTGAACAATCAAGAGGCGCTTAACTCTTTGGTAATATCAAGGGGCAACTACTATCGACGGGCGGTAATTATTATCGATTTAATGTAAATACTATCGACGGGTTGTAAATACTATTCACAAAGGTAATTACTATTCGACGAAAAAGAAATACTATTTTAAGGTAATTACTATTCATAAAGGTAATTACTATTTGATTTAAGGTAAAAACTATCGACAAAGGTAATTACTATTCACAAAGGTAATTACTATTCGACGAAGGTAAATACTATCGACAAAGGTAATTACTTATTCACAAAGGTAATTACTTATTCACAAAGGTAATTACTATCGATTTAAAGGACTTTTAGATGATGACATATGGGCCCCCATAAAATAATCAAACTTACCACAAACGCCTTATAATGTACACTTTTATATACATCAAGGATCGAATAAATATTACCACAAATCATTTTATTTTTAATCAACACATATTTAATCTTTCAAAATTATTAATCATTTATAACTTGTCGCCTCAATTAATAATATAACATATTATATGATGATAATCATGACAATAATCAATCAATAATACGAGAGATATGATGCAAAGCAATTATCAGAAGAATAATCGAGTATAGCTAATTGACTTCACGTAAAGATCAATAATCAATACCACGTACTACTACGCAACCACGCCAGACATCGTATTTTTTACTACGGTAGTTCAACGCTTTAACCAGGTAACACCTCCGCCGTTATTTTTATAGAAAGATAAATTTGTCGCTTTTTAACTACTTATAATACTTCGCTAGGGGTCCACTAATGATTGAGTCATTGCATTTAATATTCCCCGACAAAAAGAATATTCCCATTCAAACGTAATATTTTATAACAACTTGCTTTTGCAAAATTTATAAATATTACCCACAACTATAACATTATATCAAATTTATTCCATAATATTCAAAAATAATATTTATAGAAAATTCATCATTATTTATAAAAGTCAGGGTCTTACAACCTCCCTTCTTATGAAATTTAGCCTCAAAATTAGTAAGTACGCATCGATATGATAAAGAGGTGAGGATACCTTGAATACCTTTATCGTTAAAAATATTAAATTCATCTTCTAATCAAAGCCAAAGATATTCATTAACAATTCATCTTTTGCACTACAAAGCAAAGATATACAAATCAGAAACCAATAATGCCGAGACACATCTTAATAAGATCAATGACCATCAATTATCCATGCACTATCGCCAAGGATATTCGTGTTTTCAATTACGGCCATGATTATAACGAAATAACCGTGGTCATAATCATACCAAGTCTATCAATGCACTACTACCAAAGATTTACTTTTACCACATCCATGAATTAATATTTCATTGTTGAGACTCAAATTTCAATAATTAATCCATATCCTCAATCATCCCCGCACTACGTGCCAAGGATATTCATTAAGATCACGACCACTTAATTATCCATGCACTACTACCAAAGATAATCGTGGTATTCATTAAGATTACGCACCACAAATTATCCATTTAATTACCTACCAAAGATAATCGTGGTATTCATTAAGATTACCCACCAAAAATTATCCATGCACTACTACCAAAGATAATCGTATTCATTAAGATCACGACCACAAATTATCCATGCACTACGCCAAAGATAATCGTGTATTCATTAAGATCACGACCACAAATTATCCATGACTACTACCAAAGATAATCGTATTTCATTAAGATTACCATTTCACCACAAATTATCCATGACTACGGCCAAAGATAATCGTGAGCTTCAATTACTGGTTATGATTATACCGAATAATCCCTAAATATAATCATACCAAGCCCATCTATGCACCACAGCTGCCATGTATTTATGACTTTCAACATATAATATAAAATACGGTGGATAATGATATAAAGAATCAATCAAATGAGATAAAGGATAAATATTAAACATTTATAATATAATTTATCCAGATTCAATAATATCCCATGTTATCAATCACTTAATAATCTCATAATCTAATATCATTAATATTATAACAATATTTTAATCACTTAAATTTATAAACAATTTATCTCAATTGTTTACGCTTTTACCATATAATGCATTTAATCATTCAAAATGCCATACTCATACGATATCATCACCAATTATCAAATCCTCATCAAAAAATATGCATATACTCTATATAGATTCTAGCCATAAAATCCTATTTTCAACTTTGTTACTTTACATAACATATTTAACTCATATGTTCAGAATTAAACTATTTTCATGAAAAATACCAAATCAGTCCCAAAAATATTTCTTTTCTGGGATTTAGCATAATATAGTCCCATAATGAAAATTTATTTTCTCGGAATTTTAAAAATTCATTTACTATTTTCAAAAAATCAATTTCTAATTAATTCCTTAAGAAATTTGCTACCTCAAGTTTAACTCCAGAAATTCCCAAATCTTGGCAGGACCTTACACATGTTAATGTGAGCCTCCATTTAAATTTCATGGTCATCTGAGTTATAGAACTCCAGCTATAGCATTTTTCGTCAAAAAACCTAAATATTGAAATGGTCATAACTTGTTCATTTTAAGTCGTAATGAGCTCATTTTTGGACAAGAGGGTACTTCATAACATATATTTTCATGTCCCAAAAGGCCAGAATTTTCACATAAATTTAATGGCCGAAACACCCTTACAAAAACGTGATAAGCAGTTTTTTGACATTTTGAAGTTTTGACTCTTTACAAAAATCAGTCCACACCTAAAATTTACAACACCTTTTCATTGATTCCACTTGGATTAGTTAGGTAACTCATAGATCTAACTCTAGGACTTAACCACACCAAAAAATTCAAAACATAATAGGAGATATGGTCAATTGAATTTCATGTTACGCTTTTACCAAAATCATTTTTTCAACCCTTTGTGATTTTTAAGAAACTTTCAAGCTTTCACATACCAACCAACATAACTTATCATAACACTTACTAGTACCAATGATACCCATGATTTTCATTATTCCAATGCTTTTATTATGACTTTCATCATAAACCACGTAAACTCTGCTCATTTTAGTCAAGAAATATTCGAGGGTTTAAGAAATGGGTTTCAGACGCAAATTACAAAAAATTCGATTTCACGCCTAGGGTAGGCTAGAAATCTTCAAGAATACGCCAAGAAATTATATTAATGATAGAAATATCATTCAAAATCGCTACTCTTATCCAAGACTTGATAAGACGTTACATTGATACCAATCGCGATTTCATCCCAACTTCGGATAAGACGTCACAATGACACCTTACATAAATGTATAGTCAAAAAAACGCTTTTAGAAATTAGAATCTTTGGGAAGTGCTCAAGGAAACCTTTCGCATGGGGAGGCTATGCTTTAGGTTATGATAGATATCATACGGCCACGTAATTATCCTTGGTTTACCCAATAGAATTCTCAAAGAAAAATGAGAAGATTACTATCATATTCTTCCCAACGGTGAGTCTTCTCTCGATTTATCATTATCTCCACCGCCTCAAATTGAGAATTATACTTCAAACAAAACACCAAGATCATATAGGTAGTGCTCAGAATATACTCAAGAAGTGGATGAGCACAACCATGTCTTTATGATGACACGAGGTCAGATGTATTATTGACATCTCAGATGATAGTTGGCAAAACACTCTTCCAACGCTGGGTTCGCTTTCACCCTAGTTGATTCACCAAATATAACTACTAAATGATGACCACTGCTCTATTCCATCATATTTCGCCGACTTAACCTAGCTACACTCTTATTACCCGAAGGAATCGTAAGCAAAAAGTATTAATTAATATATCAAATATTATCCCTATACTCACCGACCAATTAAATAACAAATAAACTTAGGTAGGTCATACTAATGGGAATTCTGCCTCTCCTCCTAGTTCTTACTCTCAAGATCTTTAGCCAGGATCATATCCTAAGCTCGATATTAACCGCGACGCCCAAAATAGTATACGCCACCCATCTCAAGTCGCCATTTACAATGTATGTAATTTAAAACAACTTACTAATATAACTCTGTAAGTATGTAATATATAAACCGTGAGTTTGAATACAAATATTGTCTACTAGATATTATACAAACTCAAAAGGAGTCCTCATTACAATTATTATCACACTATTTCTCATGTAATAGTGAGGACTACTAATGCTATCCTCCTCGACCATTACTCCTCCCCGACTCCGTTCCCCAAACTATATTCTCATTTCCCAAGAGAATAAAGAAAAAAGGTGAGCTCAACTAGCCCAAGAAGAAATATTATGACCAAGATAATGCAATATTGTTATCATTAGCCTACAACAAAGGTTAAACCGATAAAATATAATGAACATCAAGTTTAACTACACAATGAACCAAAGAATCCATTAAAAGAGTCAAGTAAAAATAAAATATACTATCTTTTATGATTTAAAAGGTTTTTCATCATCGTTATAGCTGAGACTCAAATTTTAATAAATATTCCACATCATCTAATCACCCCTCGCATCACGGCCAAGGATATTTTTTAAGATCACGTACCACAATTATTCATGCAACTACGCCAAGAATATCTGTATTTCATTAATGGTCATGATCATGCCAACAATCATTCCATCAATGCATTCATTAGCCATCGAGGATTTTTACCACATCATTTGTAATATTACGATCATGACATAATCAATAGTCTCTCTGTCATAATCATACCAAGTCCATCTATGCACTACAGCCACGTATTTACTTTCAACATAATATAAAACATGAGGATGATGACAATGATATAAGAATTCAATAAAACAAGTTCAAGAATTAAGTTATTCAGAACTAATAACGCTTAAATTGTCAACATGATATCGCTTAGAGAGTAAAATTCAAGAATACCGAGAAGAATATTTCCATGAAAGGATACTGACGAAGCGCAAATATCAAGTGATATTCCACTAATTTCATGGAGTATAGAAGTCAAAGTTTTAACAAATCGGGTATAATAAAGAATGGAATAACAAAAGAAATCACCATGTACGCGATGTATCAAGACAGCAAAAGTTATTCCAATGTAATAATAAATAATCTAATCTCAGTCCAGCGCAGTGAAAACGCATGCATGTGATATATTCCAATGTATCAATAAAGAATGGAACTGTGTCCCATGAAACACGCAGCATGTGATGTTCCAATGTAATAATAATAATAAAGATGGAACTGTGTCCTGTAAAACACATGTATGTGATGTTCCAAATGTATCAATAATAAAGATTTTAACCAGTCCGCCAAAACACATGCATGTGATGTTCCAATGTAATAATAATAAAGATTTTTAACCAGTCCTATGGTAAAACACATGCATGTGATGTTCCAACAATAATAATAATAAGATTTGAACCAGTGTCCTATGGTAAAACACACATGCATGTAATGTTCCAATGTAGATAAGAATAAAACGGAATTCAGTCCTGTAAAACACATTGCATGTGATTTTCCAAATGTAATAATAAAGAATGTCACCAAGTATGTGGTAA
This sequence comes from Panax quinquefolius, assembly GCA_020205615.1. Lineage (NCBI taxonomy): Eukaryota > Viridiplantae > Streptophyta > Magnoliopsida > Apiales > Araliaceae > Panax > Panax quinquefolius. The sequence goes on along the minus strand of CM035168.1, from coordinate 138,069,407 downwards.
ACCACGTATACACAAGTTATTCCAATGTAATAATTTGCAATGGAATAACAAATGCCTTCTACTTAATAAGAAAGAATAACACCCCTTACTTTTGGTAGAGATTGAATACCGCTAAAGAAGGTAGAATAAAATACTCTTCTTCTTTCTCTTATTCTCTCTATACTTTCTCTCTATACTGAATGAATTCGTGAAAAATAAATGAAGGAACGAGCTTTCTATTTATAAAAAACCTAGGGTGGCTTCTTGGTCTTAACGGTAGGTCAAACGACTTTCGTAATATCAAGAGAAACTACTATTTCATGAAGGGGTAATTAACCCTTGGAATCAAGAGGCGCTTAACCCTCGTAATATCATAGGGCAACTACTATCGATTTAAGGTAATTACTTATCGACGAATGTAAATACTATTGACGAAGGTAAATACTTATATTCACAAAGGTAATTACTATTTGACTAAAGAAATACTATCGATTTGCAATTACTATTCATAAAGGTAATTACTATTCGGATAAAGGTAATTACTATTTCGAAGGTAATTACTATTCACAAAGGTAAATACTATTATTTAAGGTAAATACTATTCGACAAAGGTAATTACTATTCACAAAAGGTAATTACTTCGACAGAAGCGGCCTGGTATTTCACAAGGTATTTACCACAAGCGCCTAATAGCAATCATTTATATACATTGAAGTGATCGTAATAATGTACTCACAAGTCATTTTATTTATTCAACACATATTTAATTTTCAACAATTATTAATCATTTATAACTCTGTCGCCTCAATTAATAATATAACATATTATATGTATTGATACTTCGAAATAATCGAATCAATAATACGAGAGAGATATGATGTAGCAATCATCGTAGCAATAATCGAGTATAGCTTAAGTGACTTCTCACGTGAAGCATCAATAATCAATACCGTGTTACTTTCTACGCTTAAACCACGCCAGACATCGTCACTTTTCTACCACCCAAGTAGTTCAATGCTTTAACCTGAATACCCTCTCGCCGTTATTTTTATAGAAAGATAATTTTGTCGCTTAAGCTACGACTAATACTTCCGCCAGGGAATCCAATTAATGATTGAATGAGCCGTACATTTAATATTCCCTTTATCAAAGAATATTCCCCGACCAAATCTAATATTTTATAACAAACTGCTTACTTTTTGCAAAATTTATAAATATTACCCACAACTATAACATTATATCAAATTTATTCCATAATATTCAAAATAATATTTATAGAAAATTCATCTTTATTTATAAAATTCGGGTCTTACAACC